>JAWWEW010000002.1:1505393-1552174 GCA_035583185.1 Anabacerthia variegaticeps | reverse complement strand
ACATTTAAAAGAAATGGTTCCTTTGTAAAATGAGAGCAAGCATTCTCATTACTACTGCAGACAGACACATCTGAAAGACCTTATTCAGCTGATGGTCATCAAACACCCTTCTGGACACAAGCTCTCCACTAATGATATTAAACAAGGAGAGGACACTGCTTTAGCAAAATGTAAGCGTCACTTGTTTATACTTTTTAGCCTCATAAATCATTAAAGAGTGAATATTAACAAGCATCCAGTTTTCTGTGCCTTTCTTGACTCTGATGATTCTCTGCATGTAGTTGATGGAAGCCTGAGCTTTCACTGCTTTTGGAAGCTGGCCCTGCAGACCAAGTCAGGAACAAGATTACCAGCAAAACACACCGGTTATCCCCTCTTAGGAGGTGAATCTTGGACAGAGGAATTTCCACCAATACCTTTCGAAGGTCCATCAGCAGTGGAGTCAGGCACACTCATGATAGCTACTGGTTCAAAGCCTTGAATTGTGCACAAGACAGTTTCTGAGAGGTCAAACTGTGCTAAGACACAAAAGGAACATTAATTTTACAGGCTCACTTGCCATACTTGAGGGGAAAGATGCTAATGAAAACTCAGTAAGACTGAAATGTATTGTTTCCCTCATAATGAAGAAAAAGCTACAACTTCAAACACAGTACAGAAGAAATCAGATAGACATATTTCCTATGAAAAGGAAAGGAAACAAACAAAAACAAAAAAAAAAAACAAAAAACAAACAAACAAACAAAAAAACCACAAAAAACAATTACAACAACAAGCAACCAAAACAAACCAAAAAACACAAACCAAAACTGCAAAAAGCAACCCAGAACTCTGCATTATCTGCAGGTAGGACTACGAGAATCCTGTCCTGAACCAAGAACTCACATTGTCAGGGTAATCTAAATTAACTACTGATACCCAAAAAGCTATCCTTGCAAACTTTACCGAGCTCCAGTGGGGAGCCTGCAAGAGCAAACCACAAAGGCATTTTCAGAATTCCACTATAACATCAGCACTCACCACAGCTAAGTCAACGGGAAACAACAAATCTACTACTCTGAGAGAAGGTGAGACAGAAAACGCAACAGAGCACCATAACATGGCTCAACCTGTCTGGAGCCCCACCTGAACACAAGACATGAACAGGACACCTTCCTGCAATTCTTCACACTTTAGTGGGACTTCTTCCCAACACCACACAAGGACTGCATTTTCTGGTGTGCTGACTTTGCTCAAGTCACTTTCTGCTGCCCACTGAATATCCCCACTGCCATCAGCAGGATGCCTGGAGCTGTAACACTCAGCCCAGGTGATCATGGCAGGACAGACTCTGCAGAACCTTTTCCTGGCTGTACTCTGCAGGTACACACACAGAGCCACAAAGCCAAATGGACAGAATCCAGTTTATGAGGATAGCAGGCTTTCTTTGCATTACCTTCTTTCAGCTGCTGGGGATCTCTAACACGTATCCTCACCTTTCTAAGCTCTGGACTTCAGGCACCGTGTTATTTTTTTTGAACCTCCCTGGGATTGTCTGCCTTTGCAGAACTTGCTGCAAACTTAGAAAAACTTCACCTGCTGTGCTACAGCACTTCAGTGAGCAGAGAGGGAGCTCTAGGGACCATTCCCCACACTCACCTCAGCACATTAAGTCTCCCTCAGAGACACACACTTTCCTCCCACAACTGAGGCTTGACTTTTGGTCAGACTAGAAAACAAACCCCAAGATTACTCAAGTACGTTTAATGTGGGATGGACCTCACTTAATAGCAGGAGTTGCATATTGCCTAATATTTTGTACTGCTTTCATTAATCATTTTTGCTTTCCAGTCATTGCAAACCAAACCCGTCAGAAATTGGACAACTGGCAACATCATCCTTTAACATTTCATTACTTACACTCAGATATAAATCTTCTGCCTGACAGAGCTTTCACAGGACAAGAGACTAGTAGAAGAGGAATGGGTTTTGATTATAGGATTTATACTCTATTCACTGCATATGTGAGGTTTTTAAGGTACAAAAATCAGACTGTATGTTCATTTGTAAACTACCAAGCCTCTCTTTGACTGAATTTCTTATTCCTTCCTATTCAGAGACGAAATTTTGAAGAACAGAGAAAGAAGTATTTATTACACTTCTTAATAAAGGGAAACTATGAAAAGTCATTAATAAATCATGAAGAGCTTTACTAACAAAAATATATAGGGCTACGTCAAAATAACCAGCTTTCACACATAAAATATTTGCATGCAAACAAAACACAAGAAACCTACACCTGCTGCAGAGAATGGCAGGTCAAGAGTCAGAAAATTCACATCTGGCAAGGCTGCCTGATCCTTATGTTAACTTGTGATATTACACTAGGATATTTTGATTCTTTGCTACAAGATGTCGCCTGTAAAGGCCATCAAAGGCCTGAGAGATCCATTAAAACTCACCTGTGTTTTTTAAAGAGCATCCACTAGTTACACCTGGGTGCTAACCACTGCAATGCTAGGAAATGGACTTTTCTTCCAGCCCTTTTTGTTTCCACAAATGATGGTATTTGGTGATGCTTCTTACTGGATTTAGGCCCCTTCCAGCTGCTGACCCCCTTAGTCCACTGAGAGGGGACCCTAATGATTTCTCAGATTTTCTTGGAGTGCTGTTCCCTACTCTTAAATTCACAGATCTCTTCTCTGTTCTCTTCTTCAGCCCCTCCTGAGGGCAGGGTTCAATATTGTAGGGGAAAGCCATGGAAGAAGGATATGCCAAGGTTCAGTGAAAGACACTGGCAGGACCAAAGGGCTTTCTTTTCCTTACATCTTTTGGAGATACTTAGAGCATCTTCTCAGTAAAAAGATATGTCTGCCCATGCCCCATATACTGACTGCCAAACAGACCAGTTGATCCCTGTTCCCCATCTTTCCCAAAATCCAAAATACTCTGTTACTCTGGAGTCCAACAGGATTTATCAACCATAAAAAAAACAGTTAAACACCATGAATATTCAGAAGCATTTAAACCTTTTTTGGAACAACAAACAACAAAACCCCAAACAAAACAAAACAAAGGCACAAGAGCTCAGCTTATCCTCTGATTTCTGCTTCCTGAAGCCCTTCCCAAGGGTCACATCTGATGCTTCCAGGCTGAGAAAACATTGTCATCTGAGAGATTTAGGATAATTCTGAAATGTTTCTGTGCTATAAATGCTGGAGCAATTTTAACTACATCTAAAATTAATGTGGAATACACACATTATTAGCACCCTGGTTTTTCCATATTTTTTTCCCTTGCTCTTGAATGTTTTTGCTGTAATATATAACAATTCTCTGATATCTTTTATCCATCTCTTAACCTAACCTTAAGGCCTTTTTCCTTGTCTTTCCATTCCCTTGAATGAGGGAGAAATCAAGCCTTCTCTATATAAAGCTATATTTTATTAATAAGTACACACATTGGTTCAGATTGACTAACATATAGCCAAGACAGAAATAACTGAACACTTATTTTATTTTGTTATGCCCTGATAGAAATGATTTTACACTTCAGTAACCTGAAAAACAAGTCACTCTGACCAGAAAATGCTTTCTACCCTGCAACATGCAATCTGATGAGCAGAAGGCAGTGTAAAGGCAGGTATGACTTGAAGATAAAAGTCTCCTGACAGCATGCCCCTAATATCCATGCACTGAGCAGGTGCTTGCCATCTGACAGAGAACTCAGAGAGCAAAATAAACTAAAGAGCTTAAAGCTTTCATTTGTGCTCTCATTTTCTTTTTATTCAACCACCACTCCACATGTTGCTATTTAATTTCTGGGGCTGGAGGTTTTGCCCCTTTAAAAAAAACCAAAAGACTCTCTCATCCTGAATTAATCTGTCATTCCTGAAAAGCACTGGACTGAACCTCCTTATTTCCCCCAGGTATACCAAGGGTAGTGACAGCTGATCCTTGCCTGCACTGCCCAGTCAATTTATTCTTATTTTCCTTCTGAAGTCCACAAAGACTCTTCAGGAGTAAAAGCTCCCTCAATGCAAGGGCACTGCACAAATACCTGCTGAGATATTAATGCATGAGATGAGATAATGAGATAATGAGAAGGATAGGGGCTCTAAAGGACAAAGTAGCTCACTGGAACTGAAGGAAAGGGCCCAGTCCAGCTCCTGCATCTCTGCCCTGACTTCCAGAAACTGGGCAAAAAAATATTTCCTACAAGCCAGCTTTTCCCCACACTTGGCCTTTCTTAGCCACTAGCAGGGCAAAAGATTATTGTATTGTTGACCCTTTTTTTTTTAAACTGCGACAGTTTGAGGCCTCAGTCCCAAACCAATCCCAGAGCACAAGGTGCTGCATCCACTTGTACCAAGCTTATAAGTAGCACATGTAAATACAGATGGACAACACCTGCCAGCTGCAGGTGAGGTGGTGTCTCAGGTGGGACCTGCTGATGCACTTTCAGCTGGCACTGCGTGAAGAGTGAATCCTACAGGGACAGCACAATGTTTTGGCTGCCACAAGATCCTTTCTCACACCTTCCAATCCATGTGAAGGGGGAGCAGGAAAGAAAGCAGAAGATGCACCTGGAAAATTGACAGCAAGTGCTGTATGGACTGGTACCAAAACTAATGCACACACACAGAGAATACCCCACTGAAACAAAAATCACTGTAAGCAAAGAGCAGTCAGGTCCAAACCACTTACAGCTCATACTGACCTTGGTCAAACACATCTCTACTGGTCTAAGTGAAAGACAGCCAAACCCCCAGGGACAGGCAGATGTCTTCGAGCTCTTAAAAGCTAAAGACTATGCCAAATAATTCTTTGGGGTAAGAAAAAAAGAAAAGAAAAATGGATTTTAAAAAAAATAATTGTCTTATGTGAAGATTCAGTGACATGACACTGCCCAACCTTACATTCATGTCCTCCTGAAAGCCTGGCTGCTCTCAGGGAAGAGCCAATCTGAGCTAAGCCTGACCTTAGGGACCAGAGTTCAAGGAGGGGTCCCTCCAGGCAAACCTCTCCCTGATGAGATCCCAGCAGGAGCAGAGGCTACAATGGAAAAGCCCAGCATTCACCAACATGGGATACCTGTGCAGAGCGAAGCCCAAGCTGACACACAGGCTTATTCAATTGCTGGCTGTTCATTATGTGTAAGTATAGTGCCATCTGCTTTACTATATCCTTCAGAGGGCAGTGGGAGCAAGGAGGAAGGCAGTCTGTTTGCCATGCTCCTGCTGAGGAGCACGCAAATAGCAGACTTCTCTATGCAGAGGGGAGGCTGACCCTTCCCCAGAAGCACTTACGCTGAAGGGGCTGGGGTGCTGGGCAGGCAAGGAGGGACTGAACTGGGGGAACAAGACCAGAAAATGGGTAAGAAAAGAAGCCAGGTGACTTGGCGTTCCATCACAGGCTGAGCATTAGCATTGCCAGCAAAGTGGAGCAAGATCTGAAGAGGGATTTCACCTGTGCTCAGAAGAACACTTATTGTCCTGGTTGTAACCAAATTTTGTTCAAGCTGGATGGAGCTTATCATCAGACAGCCCCCAGCAGCTTAGCTCCTCCAGCAGTCTTGGTTGGTGGAGGGAACACTCAGTCTTTCAACTTCACAGGACACACAGTTGCTGCTTTCAGGACCAATTCTCCTTCTTCTAAAAATCATTCCCAGACTGACAGAAACTACCCTGGTGTCAAAGCCCTAAGTAAGACTGAGGTCCAGATCCCCGAAACATTTGTTTACTGATTTCAGAGCTGGGCCTAAATGAGGAGATAGAAAAGGCATCTTGAGGTTGTCACCAAATGCAACAAAGCTGCAAGCTATGGGACTGTTCACTGAGCACATGCACACCTCACATGGTTCTGGGGATCCCAATATTAGATCAATCATTCATCCCATCCCACTATTGATTACTGCCATCCTCTCCCCCATATTTACCCAACTTGAGTGGCTGGTAAAGCCTCAGTGCAACCCTGTGGAATCAAGTGCCAGAGAACTTCATATATATATGTGTATGTATATATATATATACACACACAGCACATAACTGTGAAACACCCCATCTGCTCACGTTACAACACTTTAAACACATGCAATTAACTGAACTGAAATGGCATAAGGAACTGCAGTGTCTTCTTCTCTGACTCCCACTATTTCCACCTTCCTCTCACCCTAACATATGGGAATGCCATATGAATTACTGAATGGATCATGCTAAAACTGGAGCCTGTAAAAACTACTTTTAATACAGATTATGGGGGGATATTGTTAGTCCATGGTGCAGCATTGTTTGCCTTACAAGCTTGGTCTGTCACTACTTCTGGCAAGCCCCACTTCTAGTGCTGACAACCAACCTCCAAACTCTACAATATTTTTCTCCTTGGTGGTCTGAAATGCAACTCAGTTTCCTTGGGAGTTCCTTGGCAGGAGCTTTGCAGGAATACCAGGTCATGCAAGGGTTAGCACCCTGCAATTTTTCCAGCCTGCTGCTGCCCTTTCGAAGTAGCCATAAGATGCCCTGTTTTTCCAGTCAAAGGTACCAAGGTATTTATTAATCAAACATGTCGGACTGTTAACCTGAGCTTTCACAAAATGCCATCAAGACATATATGAAACTGATAGAGAAGAGTCTACAATGTTTTTGTTCTCTGGTACAAACTGGGAGGGTATACAGATTTTTGACCCCCTCTCTGAAAGCCCCTTCACCCTAAGAAGGCACAACACCACAGTCAAAGTCTTAGTAGGAGAAATAATTAGAGCAACCTGGCTTGTTCATATGCTGATAATTAAATCCTAATAGAAAGCTAGGGAGATGCACACTAGAGATCCACCAGCAGACAGACACAAAATCTCTTTACAAGGCCACTGCAAGCTCTACTAGGCCAAGGCAGGTCAGGTCAGCCAGGTTATTATTAGCTCTGAGCAGCCCATACATCAGTGTTAGCATACATTACCTGAAATTGCGATGTTTATCAAGAACATCATTTTCTCCTACCCTTGATAACGAATTAAACCATTACCAATCTCATCTTTACAGCCAAATGCATCATCAGCAATGTAGACTCAATCCAAAACCAATGTCAGACAAAAATCTTCAGGTGAGCTCACAAAGGACTAGATGGAACACATGCTGAAGTGATTTCTGGTTCCTTTTAACCTCTACAAGCTCATTATCAGAAACAGCAGAAACAGGCTCTGCTGGCAGCTTTTTCTTCTACGATGAATTTTAACAGGTCAAAGAAAAGCAACTCACACAAACACATGCACAGAGGACAGTATGGATGCAGAGTTTCTAACCAACTCCAGAAACAATGCTGATGTTTGCAATGTTAGATTTTACCTCAGAAAATGGAGGTGCTGCCTAGCAAAATGGGAGGCTGGGACCAATCCAGCATTTCCAGCTGCGTCTGGAGATGAAAAAGCCAGTGGTTCCCAGAGTTCCCAGGAGTTAAGGAAGGGAAGCTGAGTTCACTGAAGCAGCTTTAGAAGTGTTTAACCAAGCAGAAACTGGAACTGGTATCTCATAAAACACTATCCATTACCATGAAACTGTTATTTCATTTTAATGTACCACAAATCTAAACCTGCCTCTTCAGGGTACCACCATTTCACAAGCAGAGACAGCTCAGAGCCTCACACTTAAAATGCTTTCACATATTTCTTTTGCCCTCAATGAAAAAGAAATTCCCAGACGTTCCCTCCTGGTTATTCTCAGCAGGACTGAAACTTCAGAAGTGTTCTCATGTTTTTCCCTGCAACACTGAAATTTGTTGGCAAGGCTGTACCTTCTTGTGCATATCTGCAGCAGATCAGGCTTTCAACCCTTTGTAGGCAAACTCTCTTCCCTCTTCACCACTCAGTACTCCAGATATTTTATTTCATTTTTCCTGATGTAACCACAGATCAAGGAATCTGAAGCAAGTTAAAGCAGAACTAGAATCTGACACACATTAGGCACCCAGGTAAAGGAATAGAGACTCTGTGTTCCCACAAAAGCTGTCTTCACACTGGACTGGCACATATATTAAAAAAAGAGGTTTCTACTCTTCCTTCTCCAGAGGTGGTAGAGACAAACAGGTGGGCATCTATTTCTTATGGTCATTGCGGCCAGACTTATTTGGGAAGGAAGCCCAGGCTCAGAGAGAACCACCAGGAAAAGCCAGTAAGAAATTAAATCCTCCAGAAGCAGTAGGGCTGGGGAGAGGCAGCATGCCTGAGATGGAGCCCAAGGAGAGAGACAGCCCAGCCTCTGTGGCCAAGGCGCTGCCCCTGCCTCACAGTCGAGCCCTCAGTCTGGTCAGCTGGAGCTCCCCCAGCCCATATGTTCCCCTGGCTCAAAGTGGGATACGCTACGTCTGCTTTAGCAGGCGAAGAGGGAGAGCGCGAAGGGGCCAAATTAATTCAGAAGCTCTTGGCAGGCATATGAATAACAAAATAAAGACAAAAATTACGTAGAGCAAGCCCTGTGCTGCCAAATGAAGTCATGAGTGGCTTAGTTCTGATTTGAGTGGTTTTTTTTAAATTTTTATTATTGTTGTTATTATTATTATTAGCATTTGGCAAAAGGAGGCAGGAAATACCTTGGTGGTGATGTCTGCTCCCAGCACAAGCCAGTTTGGAATGCTGAATGACTTATCCTGAAAAAGGGAGAACCACACTATTTCCAAGCCCCCGTTTCTACTATCATTTACTTAAGCAGTATTGCAACAATTTTAGTTTTGTTTCTATTTTATCAGAAGCTATTACATGATGAGAACAAATCCTCTCAAGAATGTTCACTTTTCTCCTCCTCTGCTCACTAGGCATGGTCTCAAGGGGAAGGGGGAAAATTTCTAAATATATGCACGGATGAAAGTCAAGTTCAATCTAACAGGAAAAGGCCTCTGTTAAGTTAAAAGCCTTATAAAGAAATGAATCCTGAAAGAATTCGGTCTTTCAGATATGTAAACACAAAACCAGAACGGTTCATCTTAAAAGTTAAATACTTGGTCCCACTGGAGGTTATAAGCAACTCCTCGTCAAGCCAATGTGAATGACTTGCTCCCTGCAGCAGCAGAACATATGGTCTAACACGGCATTTGATTTGGAAGGAACCTGCTTTTAACTCCTGGACAAATAAATAGTTTAACCTTACAGAGGCTGAAAAATTATTTATGTTACTTACATTAAAAAAAAAGCCCCAGTTTAGCAATATATAGAGCATCAAATTCATAGAACTCCTACAAATCTCTTGCTTGAAATGAAGGCCAAAAATACAGCTCTCTTCTCTAACAGAATAGATTCCTCCATCTGTTTGCTGCTTCAGGTCAAATTAAATACTGCAGCTTCCTAGAAAGCTAAACAGCTTTACCTAAAGAGACCCTCAAAACACTGACATGTGACTCTGGCTGGCTTTCTTCCTCCTCTCCCGAGTTTGTAGCCACTGAGTCCTGTGCTGCTACTGAGAGTCAGTCACTGTACTCCCTGAGGCAGCGCTTCCTCACACTCGGCTGTCATGCCAAATGCTGTATCTTCATCAGGCCATCCAAAAGTGGGTGGATGCTTCTCCTGGGTGGACCAGAGGACTAGACTCTGGACCTCAGGACTAGACTCTTCAAGTTAAGTTTTCTTCAGAAGACTGACTGCTGTTAGAATGAACTCTGTGTTTATGTTTCACCCAGACACATTGGGTTCCCATTTGCACAATCACACACAAAGCAGCACTTCTGTACCCTCATAAGCACAAACAACGTCTAGAGTCAAGCAACATTAAATCCAACAGCCTGATGCCAATGTTGTGAATCAACAAAACAAATATTCAGACAAAATTACTGTGGATGTTTCATTCTCATGCAGGCAAAAAATCAGGACTGCAAGTCCTTTGGTTGAGAGCACAGGACTCCTAGCATCTTGAATGACGGAGGGGCTCCACAGCTGCTTGTACTGGTTATCATCAACCCACTCTGGATGGGACACTAGGACTCTCCAATCATCATTTTAAATAAGCCAACATTCACTTTAACTCACTCTTCTGTGCCTTCCCTAGTTTGCAAAGGCATATGTTACATCTCTTATAGCTACTACTGAAAGCTAATGGCTGTTTACATCACTGCATAAAAGACTATTTCATAACTGGATTACTGAAGAAACAAGCTTCTTCAAGAAGAGTATCAGCATACCCATAACTTTCAATGCAAAACTAATCTTACTGAAAAATGCCCTTACTTAACTGAAACTTCAACATAAGAGAGCAATAAAACCTGGGGAAGAAACATGAACTACACTTGTTGAAGAAGATAAGCAAAACAGTTTCTTGAACTTTCTGTACACGGTTGCTTCAGAAGCAGCTGTTATGGATGTGTGTTTAAGAAGTCACTGTTATTTCAGATTGCATTATGGGCTTTACAAGGCTATATGCCCAAATCAGCTCCGTTCTAATGTTCTATGAACAAAACAAAATGAATCATTCATTCTTATGCCACCACAAATTCTTGACAGAAACACAGCTCCGGTAACCACTCATTTAAAATTGCTATTTCACACCTTGGCCTCTCCGTCCCATTTTCGTATTGCCATGGCTGACAGAAACCACAGGTGTAGTTAAAGCAGGAATTGCTAGATTTATAGCCATTACTAAACCAAATGAGAGGCCAGTGAATGGACCAAGGTAACCCGGTGTGTCATAATATCGACCCTATTGCAAGTATCGCTTGTGGTGAGAAGATAAATCTCTACAGCTACACGGTTCTTCACGAAGAGAGAGGGCAAAAGAAGCCACAACAGAGCAGCAGCCAAACACAAGCCAGTTGAAGATACCAATAACCTTTCAAAGTGTGTTGTCACAATCTGGTGTCAGCCCAGCAAACCACTCAGGAGCACTCGCTAAATAAATGTGAATCATTTTGTTGTAGCAACCATTTTCACTCTGCACTGAGGTGCGACAGTGGTGCAGGTGCACCAGCACAGCTCCCCCAGCTTAGGAGGCACAGGACACACAAACTTCCTCTCATCCACAAAGGATAAGGTTTGCTCTCAAAGCCCAGACTCTCCCAAGCTCACAGTGATGCTGCCACAGCCACATACAAAAGCATCAGCAGCCTTTAGCCCAGAAGACACACCTCCATAAACACCATGCCGAAACGGCCCTGGGATTCCCCCTGCCGTCTCCCCAGAGGCCTGCATAGGACCACGAGAAATTCACATACAAATAGTAAAACTATTACAAAGTGCAAAGTAACTTGTCTGCTTAAGTAGTCACTACACTGTCACACAGCCTACTTACCGTGAAAGCACCATTCCTGTATCTCTCTAGTAAAGGGAGGTGTGCCTACAAATATCAACAAACCCTAAGTATCTAAAGGATTGCAGCCTGGTGCAGAACTACTAATGCCTATAGGTTTGCTATATGGCAGGCAGGGATGTACTCCTGTTATAGAAAGACAAGTCTCTCAATGGCAAAGGAGTGCTCACTCATTTCCATTTCTACCAGAGCTGGTACCAGGCTGTGTGACAAGCAGAAGGCCAGGATGGTGCAAAGTACCACATTTCTTCATGAATCAAAAGCAGTTCTGCCCCTTTCACCTCTCATTGTCCCTCTAAGCTGAAATATAAAAACTCCAGTTTGACAGAACCACGTGGAAATGCAATGACACAAACTTGTTATTCACAATCCAGAAAATATGCCTTCTGAATTAGAAGCAGCCAAAGGCTGAATTTTTCAAGGCAACTTGTACAATCAAATTCAGAGTACTTGATGTGGCCAAGGATAAAGCTGACAGGGCAGGAAAAAAAGGTCAGATTTAAGCAAGTAATTGCTGAGCCACTGAAACAAGTACAACTGCAGATGGGACTTCAGAACATTACAAGACATATCTTGGTTTCATTCGTGCATCATCTCCTCACCTGTGCCACACCTGTACAGCTCAGGCCAGCACAGCCCCTCCACACCCACCACATGCCAACAGCCATTCCTCTGGGAGGATTATCTGGTGTGCATTCCCTATGCCTGTCCAGTTTGCTGCAGCAATAGACAGAACTCTACTTCAATAAAGCAAGACCTATGCAGAAAGAACTAAATTAACAGAAGTTCAGACAATACCAAAAAGAGATATGATGAAAGCATCATGCCCAAACATGCACAAGATTACCATGCATAACAGTGAACACATGCAGCAGATATGAAAAAAGGTCTATCAAAGCACTAAAATCTAGGTAGCGTTAGAAGAACTTCCTATCAGTAAAGGCAGTGAATCAAAAACAAAGCAGCACTAACACATGCACTGTATCTCTACACCACAGCAAGGGGTCTGGGGAATGAGCTCTGACTTCTGGCAAACCAACTTCCTTCACCCACCCAAATAGTTTATTTGCAGTTTTGGCACATCTCAACACAGCTGCTTCTCCCCTCCATTGCTGCAATTTTCTGTTTAATACACCATCATTTTCTCCAGCTACATTCCCTTTGAGCTAATATCCTGCTGTTCAGGGTAGCAAAGAGCCTTTCTGCTAGATTTTACCCTTCTCTCTTCTGTGATGTGCAGTGTACCACAGGGTGCATATTGCTACACCGCAGAAAGTTTTAATTCAGAGGCAATCCTACAAACACCTTCTGGGCACTAGCTGGGTCATTTGGTGAGAGAAAACGGCTAAGAAAGTGTAAGAAAAACACTATATATGCCATAAAAAGACCAATCATTTCTTCAAACAGTGGGGTGCTATTAGATGACAAAGCCTTCCTTACAATGCCTGTCTGTAGCAGAAGGACCGGAGGCAGCTCTGTGCCGATTTTACCAGAGCAGGCAGCAGCAAGGCCATGCCAACACATAGCTCCAATCTGGCAGAGCACAGAGGCACTTTGGACAGCAGGGAAGAACTACTGTGTTGTTTTCCCAGGGCCACCGCAGTCACTGCAAGCTCTCCATAAGGGACTCCAGCCAGGGTCACGTTAAAAGGCACCGTCTGCCCCCGTGCCCTCAGCTCTGTCGTGGTGCGACAGCTCCTTACGTAAGGCGCTTCCCAAGCCAGACAGAAGCCCTTGAATGCACTGGTGTCCTATCCAATCCTCCTCCCAGCAAAGACTTTAATGAGGGCTGTTTTCATGTAAGGTTAGGAGGGAAACAATTACCTTTTATATTTGTATGAACACAGAAATAATTGAGCAGAGTACAGAGGGGTGGGCAGGAGGAAAAGAAAATGCATGGTCTTTTTTCTCCTTTTGCATATAGCTTTGGGCCTTAGAAGCACAGGGGTACATGCTTAATTTCAAGGGATACACAGTATCTGAATAGGGCAAGTTCAGATGAAAAGGAAGTGGAAGAATAAAAACCAACCACCAAACCTGCAAGACCTTTTCCTTGACTTTTTATGGGGTTTTGCCACTCCTGCCCACCGAATCAAAGAGAAACTGCAGTGAAGCTGAAACTTTTTGATCAATCACTAAATTTTTCTTTCCTGAAATGTCTCACATTGAACAAGTCAAGCCAGCACAAAAAACATTTTTGTAGGGAGCGTGGAGCTAATGATTTGCTCAATGATGAACAATTCAATTTGCCTTTTTCACAGTCAAGGCTTCGCACAGCTTCCATGTCTCACCAGCACTACAAAAACACAACCTTACAACCACTAACAAACTCATAATGGTGCTCAACTGCTCTGCAGAAGCAATCACCTATTAGAATTTCATGGTTTGTATTGTCCCTGTACAACATCTCCCATCCCTGTGTTCAGACAGAACCAGGCTTCTCCTGACACCACTTTGTGAAAGGTTACACCTATTAAGCCTAACATCTTTGCTGCTTATTTTGATTGCAGCAGTGTTTAGGAAACAGCTGAGAATGGGGATGTGTTGTACCAGGTACTATGCAAACACACAGCAAGATTATTTATATAGACATATAGGTGTTGTACAGATCTCTGCTTTTGTGGAAAATGAATAGTAAATCGTATCACAAACAGATTTTCTAGCAACTCCAGGACTACTTCTTGGTGAGGTAAAAACACTGCTTTGCCTGAAGCTATATGTACCTATTTTCATTTTGTGGGAACTTACGTCGCAGAAAAGATTTCAGACTTTGAAAATGCTGGTATTACCAAAAGACAGAGGAAGATCTCTGTCCCAAAGAGTTTGCTATCTCATTCATCATTAAATATAAAAGGGGGAAAAAACCCAAACTAACTTCTTCCTTTACATGGTGTAAATACAGTTTCTCTAGACAGAGACTATTACTTTAATTGCCTCAACTTCTCATTGAAGCAGCAGATTTTTTATTATTTTAAACTACTTGAGCAAAATCCTAGATGTGGCAAGACAGTCAGCAATTTATACCAGGATTGTTTCTTTTTCTTGTTTTAAAGTATCTCTCTTGTTTAAAACACAGATAAAACAAAAGGCACAATTCCATTACCATTTCTAAGGAACATTAAAAGACAAGTACTCTAGCATGTTTAACATCAGTTTGAAAATTGTTGTAAGGGATGGATCATAAACATGATTTTGAATAAAGACTTCCTTCCTATTTTTATATTTTTATAAATCTCTCTGGAAATGAAAAGGACTATTCACTACCTCAAGAGGATAGATAGTCTGTGGAATTCTGTTCCACTTGCCACATATACATTTTACACTCAAGACAGGTTTTAATACTGATTATATTAACCAAACACTTATCATATTATACACCCCCATCCTATCCGCCCCCCAAAAAATCAAAACCAAACCCAGAAATAATTTTGGTGATTATTTTTTGCCATGGTAAAATATACAATAACTTAATAGCAATAACATGATTTACTTTTTTCCCCACAATTCTTGTAGCTGCTGAGCACTACATGAGGACCTCTTCATCCTCCACTTACTTCAGTGAAGTTCCTACAGCATCCTTTGGGATAAAGCCCTTAAACACTGAGTTTACAAAGCATTTAAGCATCTGTATAACTTCAGGCACTTGGGCAATCCATCCTCACTTAGAGCACTTAAGCACTTAGAGTAAATCATGTGCTTGGTGGCTTCATCGACTCGAGGCTTTAGTGTTACATCTTTACAGGACTATCCAGCTTGCACAGTGCAACTGAAATACAGAACCAACAGCTCCACAAGTCACAGACCAAAACTGGCTTTCTTTTTTGGTTGTTTTTTTCCCAGATAGGCTTGTGGTACACACACCCTATTTATGGAGTACATAAAAAGCCCTGACTGGGATCAGACACTGGCAGGTGTCAGTAAGCAATGCCACTGTGCCTCTGCTATACTTCTCAATTATAGATTAGTCCGGGGTTTGCTCTAGTTTATGCTCTCTTGTCACTATGGCAACACATCTAAAACTACCAGCTACTCAACCCTCTCCCTTCCCCTCCCTTCAGCCAACTTGGAAGAGATCTGGAGTTGTTTATATGATAGTTTATTTAGATGTCCCCACACACATACATCTCCATATGCTGAGTTACTAGAGGTGCTCTAGACAGCTAGGCTCTGTATTTTGCCCTCTGCAGGTCCCAAGGCTAAATGGTCTACATTATTTACTGCTGGCACTGAGTTCCACACAAAATTTGACCTGTGCCCACTACTTAACAGTTTTCACTGAAAACCCACAGGAGTCACTGTCAGGTTTGTTGCTGATTTAGTTAGTGCTGGCCCCATTCATCTAATGGAAAAAAAAAATAAGGCTCTGACCTCCCAGGTATCAAAGTTCTCAACGTGTGGTCTATTGACTCTTTGTTACTTAGGTCTGGAAGTTTCAATACAGTCCTCAATGATAACTTTTTTCATCAGTTTTACTGCTACTTCCTGCCCTAGACAAGCAATAGCCAAATCTGTATTTATTAACCTAGAAATGCTGTAGACAGGAGAGCATGATGTTTCTCTTTCAGAGCCACCCAGTTTTTGCATACACAGAAGAAAAAGGACACAACAGAGCATTGGCTGAGGAGAAAACTGAACCAGAAAGACAAGCAGGCAGGCCTAAGCTGTCCTCAGAGAGCTCCAGAGGAACAGAAGACACTGAGCACATGGCTACGACATCAGTTAAGAGCTTGCTGTCAGATCAGGCTCACCACCATCCATATTGTAAATCCCTGACTGATGCTAAGAGGATGCTTCAACCCAAGCTCTCTGGAAAAGGGATTAGTCATGTTCAGCATCTTAGCCCAAGCCCAGACTATTAGTGTGATCTGGACGGCTTTGACATGGGAAAGGCAAAGCAAGCTATTGACAGCCCACCAGCTGTCAGGAGATGGCTCCATCTAAGCACACTTCAGATGCTGTGATCCAGATACAAAGCCAGTCTCCACCCAGCCACAGTGAGGCGCCTGATGTGCTGGAGCCCGCTCCTTATTTCATAGTGAAAATCCACCAGAGCTAAGGGAGGTGCAAGAATTACCATAAAAAGGCACCAGTTTCCTAGACCACCATGATGAAACCTCAACATCTGAGATCGGGCCAAAAGCAGAGGGAATGAGAAGGCAAGGAGGAATCTGAGATGAGGTAACTCACAGACTGGACATGTCCCAAAGGAGACACACGGTCAGAAAACTGAGGGGAGCACAAAGCAAGCTACTTTACAAAAAACGAAAAGTCTTTGTACATTCCTGGAACAAAATCACTGACTAGTGAGTCGAGGGACCTCTGAAGATTGTCCAGTCCAACCCCCTGACCACAAGCAGGGCTACAAGTGTTCACATCAACAACTTTTTGTCCAGAAGCAAGACATTTAAAATCACCCTTTGGTCCAGTTTAATTACACATGCAATTGAAAAAAACATAGTCCAACATATTAATTGGCCAGGTCAGGGGATGTTAGTACTTTCCCACTTGAAAACAACCTTCATTACAAATCACATCACAACCCCTGGCACTACACAGCCCTTAGCTAAACTTGTATCTCATCTTGAACTTGCTATCTGAAACATGACTTGGATGCATTCCTCAGGGGTACTGCTACACAGAAAACCATGAGCAAATGAGCCAGCATTTGTCAGTCACTGAGTGTGAACTCTGTTGCTCTCACTGCCTGTTCACTTATCTAGGTGTAAGTCAGGAACAACCCTACTGCTGTCAACTGAATTACATCAAAGAAAGAAAGCACACACAGCCTTCTAAATGAAAGAATAGTATCAATGAAAGAGCAGTAGCAAGTTTTATAGCTTTCATAAAACACTGCACGTTGTTAAAAGCTCACAAACACATGGGTGTTTCACATGCTATTTATTATTTACCATACTTGCTTGTCCTACTGTAAGAGCAACACAAAAAGCTCCCAATACAAATACAAACCTAACTGTTTTCCAAGGCTTACACTAATACTCTCCCTTTCCATTAAAGGGATTGGGAGAAAAAGAAACTGAAAGAAAAAGAGATGCCTTGGTTCCATGAAGGGTAGAAATGAAAGGTATGACTCAGTATTATAAAACTGGAAGGGCAGCTGCCTAAAGGCCAGGCACTGTGTAGATAAAAACAACCCATTTGGGTGAGACCTTGTAGCATCACTTCCATAGTGGTTTTCTACTTTTGAGAGGAGCTTTGGAGAATGTAATCACTCAAGGCCTTGGCTGTTTCTTCATTACCTGAACCAACTCTAGGACAGCCCTGAAAGTAATGGCATAAAATGACTTCCACTCACAGAATAACAAAACCTCTTTATCTCCTCTGATAATTCTCAAGCTCCTGAAGAATCTATCTTGACTGCCTGGTCCCTACCTGCATCCAGAGACATCTCCTGAATTGACCCTGTATGCATCACCTAGAATGCTCTTTCCTCTGCCTCATGGAGAACATTTAAAATCAGAGTGGGGAGGGGGGCAGAATTCAATAGCTCAGATCAGTCTAAAGCCAAACAAGGAATCAGTGCGTTTCCAAAGATGGGGATAATGGTGAACAGATAAGTTTTGCAAGGGAAAACAAAGTTGCACAGACAAACTTACACACATTCCAAGGCTGTTCCATCTGAAGTTTTCAGGTGTTTCAGCCTCAGCTGGGAAGAAACTGTCTCTTTCATCGGGTGTATTGCTAAACAGCTGTAAAGTCCCTTTTCTGATTGTATGTAAACACACTTTTCCTTTAGAGAAGTGTAATATGGGTTACACGAGAGGGACTTTTAAGAATAAGTAGTACACTTCCTATGCTCTCAGTGCATGGTATAGTTGATATTTGGGATGTAGGCATTGCAAGGCTGGAATGATCAGTGCTTCCTCCAAGCTTGTATCTTACCCTCAGATATAGTGGACTCCAGACAATGTAACAGGTGATATCCATTTTAAATAGGTTTTTTGCACATTAGTTCTATTCACTCATGGTGAGGCTGATGTTCTTAAGACAGGAGCTAACATCCCTTCTGCACAACCAGAAACCTAGAGCAGGAGGATGTTTAAGCAAACATCAACATTCATATCTAAGGGGACAGGCCACAGCCTACAAAAAAGGTCTTATGTAGGAATATTTATGGGCTTGAAAATTAAGACTGTTCCTCATTATTTTTCTGGAGGGAGGAAGCTTATGATTTTCTAAAGTGATGGAAAATAGCAGCATTCCAAGACAACTTTATTTACTTGATTATTTAATGCCCATGTTCCTCAGTTTGGCACTTGCAAAATAAATGCCTTTCAACAGTCTACCTGTGGTGCTTTGAATGCCATTGATTCAAGGTTTTCCAGTCATTCATGATTATTAGATGCAAAATGAAAACATAATAAAAGAACAACACAAGCAAACGCCTTTTTAGGTGAAAAATAACAAAAAGCTCCTCCTGTTCTTTAAGATATTTTTCACTCATACCAACTTATTTGTTGCTAGAATCAAGTGAATGAGGCCTTCCAGCCTAAAGGTAACTTACAAAACAGATAATGGAAGGAAAAAAGGAAAAGGAAAAAGAAGAGAGGGTTTAGAACAGAAGTGTCATCTCGTTATACTATTGTTTCTCTATCAAATAGCTTCCACTAGTGAGAATGATTCACATCAAACATCACTGTCAGCCTACCCCCAGAAGAATTTTATCAAAATGATGCAATTTGTGGGAATAACATGCAATAACCAGATGGTTTTCTGCAATGAAATGCCAGCCTCAAGTCCACTGCTATTGCTGTGAAGGTTGCAGCTGTGCCAGTGAAGACCAGAAGTGCTTCCCCCGTACCCTGCCGTGCTCCAAAGCAATGGGGGCACCTTGTCAAGAGGGCAGAAGTCACACCCTCCTCTCAAATCTGCCACCCTGATGATTTGTTGTCATTGCAGCACAAAAAACTTGCCAACATCTCATGTTAAAAAGGGCAATTTCAACCTATGTTTTTCTGAATATAATTTATATCTTCAAAATACACGGCAATATTTGTTCACTGAAAACTAACAAGTGTCACAGTGGCTTCAAGGACCAGCACTCACAAACCACAGGAGAAACCTGAAGGTAATTTGACAAATGCTGCCCTTTTCCACGATCACAGGACCAGATGTGCTCATTTGACAGCAGCCAGGTTAATAAACATTGAAAACATAATCAACAACAATTCAACACACTAATGTAATGGCAGGAAAATGCAACTGTTGCTAGATCTGACTTGTACAAACTGTGCTTCAGATTCCATGTGACTGCCGGGGCTAATTTCTCTGCACCTTTTGTCAATGGTTACTATCTATGGAAAAGCAGGTATACTCATCTTCCTAATTAAATATCTAATTACCTTACAGTGGGCACCAACCAGGGCATCTCTTCGCAAGCACCAACACATATACTCACTCCCCCTTAGTTGGTAAACGCACTCTGCCCTGTGCATATGCTGCATTCTCCTGGCATGCTGCTTGCCAAACATGCTACTTTCCTGATCCAGCCCAAAGATGAGATTTGGAAAGTTGAGGAGGAGAAAGTGCTCCAAAGCTGACAGTATCACCTGTGAAACAGGAACTGTCACAGAACTGCCTTGCCTTCGTCCTTTGGTACTTCTAGGAATCTGGGTATCAGAATGCCTTTTGAGCCCAATTTCTAACATCATAAAATTGCAACTCCAACTCACTCTCCTTCAAGATGTTAAGTATTTTTTGACAGGTTCTCAGACTCCTAAAGTCTTGGGAAAAAGTTCAAACAGACTGAGATTGGATTTAAACACACAAATGCCTTGCAGCATGACATATCTATAACTGCAGCCAAGATTTCCATTTACTTTAATGAGAAGTGACTCTTCTAAACAACTCTCTTCTCACATCTCTACCCTCTTGTGCTTGTACTTGGATCTCGTATTTTTTTCTCACTCTGCCCAGACATTCAGATCTCCTTCACAGACACCAGGCTTTTCACTGCTGGACTCCTCTTGCATCCCCAGTGTCAGCCTCCTCAGCTTTATTCCCAAGCCAGGTCAATTATCAGGCCTGCTACTGCAACTACTTACATGCTCACAGATCCTGATGGGACATCAGTCTAAGTGTTTGCAGAGTCAGGAATAAAACACTTCTGATTACACTAATACAGAATTACTTGGACCTGGCTTTAACTCAGCAAGGGTTCACTCTTCTGCTCCCATCCACTGATGCTGACTTTATGATGTGGCTCAATAGCTTTATTTCAAGGTGATCAAAATACACACCACCTTCAAAGTTTTGCTGGTGCCTTTTAAAACTGCAGACTGTCTGCATGTAAGAAACACGATAGTAACTAAAATGTGTGATTTTTTTAATTGGTTTTGGTGGGACTTTTGTTTGTTTGGGTTTTGCTTAGTTTTTTTTTTTGTTTGTTTGCTTTTGGGGTTTTTTTTAAATAAGTAAAAATAGAACTAGCTGGAAACCAGAGATCACAAGAGCTTGCTTACAGGAAATTGCCCTCATCAGTTACTAGATGGGAATTTTTTTTCCCATGTATTACATGGATCACGCAGAGACAGGATGGCTTTACACACACTCAAAAAGGCACATAATCGCAGGACAACCTAGCTTGCAATCCTGTATCTTCGGGGAGAAAGGGAACAGAGAGACTGTTACTTTTCAGTCCATCTCAGCAAGGCCGAATGGATCTCAAGAGATGCTTTCTCCACTGCATTAGCAAGTTCCAGTTACTGAGTTTTAAAATAAAAGCACTAAAATGTTTCAGTCAACACAAAGCCTTAAAACAAAGTCAACAAAACAGTAACAGAAACTCCATGAAACAAGAGGTGTAGGGCCTCTGACTTCAGTGGCTCTCCCTCATATGAGGGAGTATTATTCATAGCAATAACATCTCACTTGTTCAGGTCTTCACATGATGTTTTCTTGCAGATGTATTACACCTATTTTCTCTGTGTCACTCTAATTGAGCTTAATAGCAGATTACTTAACCGGGCCTACAGCTACAGACAAAGCTTACCTTTTAATATGAAAATGCTACATTTCCTAACCTGCCAACACAAGTGATTTTGTCACAGAATGAGCAAATGTTTGCACAAATGCAGCTGCTGTTGCATGATGGGGTCTAAGCCATGAATGAGCAAACAGCTAAATCTCTTCCCAAACAGCTTTCACGACGTGCAATCACAATTTGGCTGTATCTTCTGGCTAGGACTTCAAGCAGCTTTTACTAGCTACTCCTCAGTGCTCTGCAGGCAATAAACCACCCGCTTCTCTCAAAAAAGTGCCAAACTATTCACTGACAATTTGTTTTTGTTTATGAAACCACTTCTACTAATATAAATGCTACTAATGCACATGCAAGGACAGCAGGCTTGCTCCACAGCTCTGCAACATGCCAAGTGTATCATTAGCCCTGTTTTTATATTGCTTGAGGTCACCCAGGGAGTCAACAGCAGAGCTGGGCTTGAAGCACCATGGGACCAGTACGCACAGAGAGATTACACCGTGCTCTGAATCACGGTGTTCAACGTCAGTCACAGTCGCAGATCTGCACATACGTGCACAGCAAACTTTGGATCAATCCTGATACCACACTGAGGACCTGCAATGGGGCTACACTAGAGATACTAGCTGAGCTGCAGCCATGGATATGAAGGCCAAAACCTAGATCATAAGAAAGGGACTGGTCTGGGGAAGAAGTTAAATTAAACTGCAAATTTAAACATCTAACACATAAAACATCTGGTCTAGGAAGTCTAGGTAAGTTGTTGGATTCCCCACCTGAACACACAGGCCAGATATCTCACAGGACTCACTCTCAGAATATGTAATAGTCAAAAATAACAGTGATTAGGTTTTAAAGCCACTGTTATGCCATTTTAGATCCTTCATAATACAATCATGCACCAACTGCTTCTATATTACCGGAACAAAGATCTTGTTCCATTTGTATTTCAAAAGAAAAACATTTCAAAGACATATCACCCATAACACGAAGAACTGTGTTCTTCCTCTGTAGTTGTCATAAAATTGATACTGAAAGTTCAGGAAAAATACTCAGGTCATTACCATGTTTGATAATGGAAATCCATCTTTCAGCATCCAACAAACGAAAAAGTGGACATGGAAGTTACTTTTACTAAACGACAAATCAAAGTTCAAGATGTTTAAGACACTGCCTCTCCCTTTATTCATCTCCAGCATGTAACATCTGAAACCAGCACTGTTCCTGATACATGAAGACTTGCTCTTACACAATGTGGGGCAGAACCTGGTGCCTCTCTCTGCTGAAGAGCCTTTAAAACAATTTTGCACCCTGCTCATCGGGAGGCAGGTCAGGGGCTCTTCCCAGACGCTTGAAAAGGTCACGTTTTCTAGACTCCCCCTCAGCTGGAGAGACAAACTTTCTTTACTCCTGTATCATACATGGCTACAGAGACAATACAAAGTAGTGCAAAGAGTCCCCAAGTTTTTCAAAACCTTTTACGTGCAAGCCACACTATACTAACTTTATCACAGAAAATTCCCTGTGAATTCAAACAAGCACATAAGGAATAGCCATTCATTGTCAGCTCCATTCTCCCTGTCAAGGACAACACCAGAATACATCACCTCTGCAATCACATCTCCATGGAGCTGTGGCACTGTCGCTGTCCTGTCCTGCAGCATGGCTCATTTACCTGACTCTGAGCACTGACCTTATGGCTGGTTTTATTTCCTAGCTGCTGCACTCCCTGCAGCTTTACACTATCCCCAGTCTAACCTCATCACGGTAAATAGTCACAGCCTCTGCACTCAGGCAAAATTTTCATCTGCACTGCTTGATTTGATATAATTTTACTAGATTGTTATTCTTGCCTGAATAAGCTATTTCGACATCTCTGCGTAACTTTTCTTTTTAAGTTCTTATCTCTATGAAATGTCTTTTCCAACCCATCTCCTTCAGCACCTAGGAAGCCTACAGACACCACAGCAGTTAACCTGCTACAGATCAGAACATCCCTGCTATTTACTAATTTGTTTCAAAGGAGAACAGTACAAAAATTTCTGCTCTGCTCCAAGGAGCAGAAAGAAAGGTCATGCCTTCCACTGTTTTCCCACGGATAATCCAAGCAATCTCTCCCATTCCATTTGCAATCAGCACTCAGAAATCCTGCAGTTTAAAAGCATGACCTAGCACAACACAATGTAACAACACTATGCAAGATCAAGAGGAGACACACAGAGGGGCTCTGTGGAGTCACAGTGCCCACAAAATACACAGGCTGGTGTCTGAAACACAGAATGACCACAGGGGCAAGTGTTGCACCCATCTTCCAACAACTCACCACTATACCCTGGTCCACAGGTGCAGAGGAGGGTCTGCAGCATAGTTTGTTAATCAAGGGGAGATCAGAAAATATCGCCAAAGGAGAGCAAGATTTAAACAGGAGAATGAAAGAGTTTTAAGTCAAAATGGTGAATGTGACAACTCCCATGTAAAGAGCCCACTGGCATATGTACTGAGAGACAGAGAGTTCACGTGACCCTACAAAACTAAGCAGAATATTTGCAGAGGAAATCAATCACAGCTGAAGAAAGTAGCCTTTCTAAAAACGCAAGCACTGACATTTTACAGACGACTTCTCAGGATTTCACAGTTTAAATATTTTGTTCAATTTTCCTGGAGAACAGACCCAGAGCACAGCAATCAGATCAGGTCCCATTAGCCCTGCACCACCTTTTCTCATCCCCTGCTCAAAGGGGTCTATTTTCAGACTCATAAGGTAGACAACAGACTCCTGAAATCTGCTGCCCCTGTGAAAGTTGATATGAAAAACACACCGTGGCCTAACATCTCATGAGAATCCCTTCATTATGTCTTCACCTGCAAATGCACAACTCAGACTTTCACCCCATTTCTCCATGTCTTCAGCTTCCACCCATGGCACTTAACTGCACTTATACCTGAATCCCAACTTCAGTGGCTGTATAAAGCTACTTAGGAAGCTAATACTGCTTCCAGATCAGGCAGACACAGTCTAGCAGAGGCAGGGCAGTGTCTACTCTGCACCATTACAGAAAAGAATATACTGATCGCTCCTCAACCTTACACCAAGGGATCAGCTGCACTGACCTAGCTGCAGGGCTGGGTCACGTTGTCCTCTGGTAGAAGGTTCTACAAAATACCACCTCCTGCTCTGGCTCTGAAGGGCCCTGTGTAAAGGGGAAACACAGCATTTGCAGACAGGCCAGCAATATTTCCAGACCTGTAAGGCTAAGCTTAGCCTTTGCTGCTCAAAGATTCTAAGCAGAAGTTTATAACTGAAAAACACCCCACTGCTTTTTTAAAACTGGACTAGCTTTCAGTCACTCCACTTAGTCTAAACGTCCTTCTCTTTTTTTTTTCTTCCCCACTTGCAAGAGCAAATTTTACCCACAAAGTCATGCACTTTAAAAATGCCCTGAAACCAAAAATCACAGTTGCCATGCCCAGACATATTATTCATAACCACAATAAAGTTGTCTAAGGTTTGCCTACTCTCTTCAGCATTGACAATAATTCTAAAGATTAAAAATTATATGCAGATTGCTTCTCCTGCAAATATACTCTGTAACCTTCAAGAGACCTGGGTAACCTTCAGACTCAGCTTCATTACTTACCTGCTCAAAGAGATCAAAGTTTGGAAAAGATGACATCAACCACATCAGTGGCCAGTGCCTGTGAATGAATACTGCTCCCATGGAGGAGTGCTTGCATCTTCAAAATCCATCTTCTCAACAGGGAATACAGGACACGGACATTTGTATTTATCATGTTAATGAACAGAGGGTTTTGTTTCAGTACAGTAGCCATGAAAATGCAGAGCTGCTTCAGCTGAGACACAGCAGAACATACTTTCTTTACCTTTTTTGCTTTCAAATTATTGCAGTTACCCCAAAAAACACAGCAAAAGAAGTAATATTTTCCTGCAGGCACAAATAGACTACAGGATTTCTATGAACCGATTATTCTGTTCTTTGTTAATGACTAGCAGTGCTGTAAGAACACACGAAAAACTTGAAAATCAGCACTAGATTTTGTTCTGAAATATCCTTTATGCAAAAGGTCCTCTCTTCTGTACTGCACTTGTGAAAACAGAATCACTTTTGTCCATTCACTGAGAGACAAGAAAACCATTTTTTAAAAAAGGGAGGGAATTGCCCATGACAGGCACTAACAAGCCAAGTTCTTGTGCTACTGTACTTTTGTGAGAGCTGCTTCTTCCATCTCACACAGTACAGATGAACATTGAAAGCAATTTTACATCTTGTTCTGTCAGCACATGAGACACCTAATAAATTCCATGATATAGAAAACACCCAGAAGGCTTTACCCTATTTCTTTTGGTTGCATAATTACAGACCATACTTACCACACTCATGCTTACTTCCCACTTTGCCCTTGAAGAAATCATAGGGAAACAACGTGAAAAAATACAAAAGATACCAGGGGAAAACAAAATTGCTACCTTCGGCATAAACACAGGACATCTTTCAGGTCTCTCTCTGCCTTGTACAGGATCTGGTGCTATTCTTTCTAGAATGGCTTGATTTAAGTAATTCATTGTCTTTAATGGTTTAACTGCATAAGACTATGAGACACCTGACAACAGGCAAAAAGCAGCCACAGCAGCAGGTGCTGCACCAGTCTCAGCCATTGGTGCTGATTATCACCAGCAGAGATGCTGATCCCAAGGAATACTGCTCATGGCCCCCAACTGTTTTCCCAGCCCTGGTACCTCCCCTTCTTTCCATCCCCAGAAAGGGCCTGCCATGGGATGGCAACCTGGCCCTTCTGCATCCCACAGAGCCTGCAGCAGCTCACAGTGCCTGGGAAGACAAAACAAAGATGCCAGATCCCACTGGCAAAGTTTTTAATGGAATCAAAAAGGTTAAACCTGGCACAGGGGACTCATTAATGCCATGGAAAGCAAGCAGAAATCATGGGGTCATGCTGCTGTGTGATATCTTCCCAAACCTTAGCACTGAACCAAAGCTGAGGTTCCTCAAAGCTGGGCCCTTGACTGCTACTGTAGCTGGCTATTGTTTGAAATTTGGTAGGCATCACACTCTCAGAAAATTTGACTGGCCTGATCAAAACGAAAGCTAACCCTCCATCATACGCTCACTTTTACTTCCAGGCTCTGAGACCAGCAGTAACAAGAAGAGCATAAAGGCTTTCCTGTTGCTATGCTACAGATGTTGCTTCATGTCTTCATAGCGCATTTCTGAGATTCAAGAGCCTGTTTTTGCTGAGTGTTACAAATATATGTGGATTTGAGTCTGTTGAAATCAATGGACCTATCACAGGGGGGAAAAAAAGCATCTGGCATGATGATGCTTCAAGCTTTCTAGCACAAACACAAACAGGTTCAACTGATTGAAGAATTTGGTGCATGGCTTCCATTAAACCTATATGCTTCCAAGGTGAGAAACAACACTAAAGGAGATACTGTAATGCCTTTAGAAAATGAGTCATGTTTATGCCTGTAGCAGCTAAGAGCTGGAAGAAAAATAACAGATTCTTCTTATGACTCTAATCTGTTTTCCCTCAGGATGTCATCCCTTTTCTCTTACAGACCTATCCACACAGAAAATCTGACATTCCCTTTAAGCAGAGCTTCAGTGAGACACTTCATACTGCCCTATCAGATCGAACAGCTTTAATGCTGGTTCTGTTGTTACTGGTATCAGTGGGAAGAACGCTATGAGTGACTTTATGGGAGAAAGGAAAGACTCTTGACCTATCACCTGTTAAATGGTAATGCATCCAGAAACTTCCAAGGAGATAAGAAAGAGAACCCGCAAGGAGATAAGAAATGGAGATAAAAATCTACAAACAGAATATGAGTTGGGACGGTAAGTAAGAGAAAAGCTTCTAATTCTGAGTGCTACGTATCAAAATGGTTTCTCCCCACCACCACCAAAAGATATTCAAGATGTAAAGGCATTACAGCCACTATTTTCAAATGCTGTATGTGAAGCAAACCTAATAGATTGAGATAATATCTCCTACCCCTGGAGAGACTAAGAGAAAAAACACACACCAGGGAAAGGTTTCAGGAACAGAAACTTTTATCCAGGTCTTCACCCTTCACCTGCAAACGTGTATTTTTCCTGCTGTATCACATAATCTCATAAAAGATATTCTCTCCCTCCAAAGAGACTTCTCTTGCTTAATTTAAACTTTTCAGGTTAGAATTAAAGGGCGCAACATCCTAAAATACTGTTTCAGAAGATGCCACTGTTGCACATCACAACGAAAGGGTCTGGCTCCCACTCCCATTGAAATCAAAAGCAAAACTCCTACTTGTTGCTTTGGAGAAGAAAATTGTTATTATCCTATTGCCTTCCATCCTCCTGGTGTGGTATGCAGGAGGTGATAAGGAATGGTTTTCTATCCCACTGAATTACTAAAATATGGTTACAAATAAAAAAGAGTATTTTAAGGGCCAACTGGCTGGTATAACAACTTATTCCACATACATGAAGAGCATCTCAGAATGTTTTAAGACCAAGCATTAAGTAGAAGCAGACATTTGCAGTTCTACAATATGTTGTTTCCTTTTAAAAAAAAAGTTGTGTACAATCTGTTTCTTCCATTTGTCTCTTTTTTCCTTTTTTTCCTTTTTCTTTCCCCAAGACACTGCTGTCATTGGAATTAGTCACTAGAAGACATCCCACAAATACCTACCAGGTTAACTAACTAATTGCTGGTGTCAATAAGAACAGCTTCCTCAGATACTCCCTCAACAAATACTCTGCTGGCCCTGCCTCTGGGTTTCACATCTGGTATTTGGTAGAATAGTAATTCTGGCATTTAGTCAGAAAACCACAGCTTTTTTAACTCTGCATCTTTATACAGTATCTGTACTCTCAGATAACAAAAAATAAAGTGGCCCTTAAAAGAGTACCTATTTCTGCATGTTCATAATCTCAGGCTTTGATTTATTTGAGCAAGTGGGGTTTGGACATGTAGCCCAAATGCACCTGCGAGACAACTAAACCAACAACCCAATTTTGCTGCTGTGCAATTCTGACATACTTTACTGATTTCAGCAGAGCCATGTCAATAAGAAATCTGGTCCATCAGACTTATAGTGCCAGCAGAGCTGGTTAGAATCATATGGGTGCCAGCTGATTTGTCTGCACCACTGGAGAAGATACTACAGCCACCAAGATACTACACCACATACTGCTTTACTTACTCCCTGACACAGGACTTAGGGCAGGTGGGCTTCCCTGGACCCCATCCTATCCACAGGGGAGGAAGAAGTCATGCCAGCACCCTTCCTACTTTTCCACCTATGAAAACAGGGAGTATTGCAAAGGTCTGCAGGGGCACTGTCAGTCCGTAAGCCAGGGCTGGTTCATGTCAGAGTTTGATGGATGCAGCCCAGGACATGTACTTTTGTAACTCTTCAGCACCATGGCCAGACCACAGCCCTCCCACTGCCCAGGGCTAATGGAATTGACCACAAACAGCAAGGCAGCATGCTGCACATCCCAAGAGAACGCCTGCTGGGGTAAACAAACAGAGGAGAACTCTACATGGAGAAACTCTCCCTTCTCACTGCCCCACACACTGGAGAGCTCCTTCTCATAAGAGGAGTACCTGGAACAACAACACGAGGAGAGCTTCCAATCAACTAGAACATTAGTGGGTTTTTTGGGGTAACCTCAAGCTGCTTATGACTTGCAACATGAAGGTTTAGCCTAAAGAGCTTCTGCTTCACATGACTCTCTCTCTATGTTATTTAACAACCCTTAGTATCAAAACAAAGGATGTTGATTGTGATGTCAATGCCTTCAACAGGGGAGCAGTATTTATTACTTTAGCACAAAGAGAAGAACAGCATACAGAAAAGCTGCTAAAGAGAAACAAGTGGGCCGAAGGGTAACATCCTTGTTTGGCCATTTGGACAGTCCTCCTTGACCCATAATACATGTGGTAGTGCTCTTCTCAGGAACCTCTGCTGTGGGAGCTCTTTGCACTGCTGAATCCCTTTACTCTTTCTGTTCCTAGCAGTGGACTAAGAGAGAATGTTAATGGTGTGTATATGCAAGCAGCTCTGCAAAACAACTTGAGGCACATAATCTTACACTGGGAACTAGAGAACCAATACACCCTGGTGGAATGACACTTGGATTTCTCCAAGAGATCAGGTGCCTTATTACAACTGTTTATTTGCTGGGCTGCAGCAGATCACTTTTACAAGAGAAACAGCCCAAAAGAGCAGCAATTTTAAAGACAGAATCACAAAAGACTCCACTGTGTAAACAGTGATCACAGTTCTTGTATCTCCTAACAGTATAAATGAAAACGCTCAGCTAGTTTTGTCTATTTAGTTTTGTTTATTTATTTGGCTTCTAAAAACACCAGTTCACTCAGTCCTTCATTTGACAGAGAACAGAGGTGTCCAAAAACCAAAAGCTTTTTCTAGATTCAGTGAAAAGAGAGGGGTTCTTCAGAAAATGGATCAACCACACGTGACCTTTGCAGCCCTCCTGAGATGCCCATCTACAGTTTCTGCTCCCTGCAGGAGGAGGGCAGGGCGTGCACACTGCTTGCAAGCAGTAATGAAATACAAGGGCCAAATGTTAAGTTAGGCAATGCAGGTCTTTGGGCTTTTGATAAATTTCTCTCCATTGTTTTCTTCATACCACATGGAAATTCACCGTGAATTAGTACAGGCCTGGGAATCATTACACGAACTCACATTGTTCCAGTGAAATATTCTGATGAGACAGAAAACCATCTTTTTGTTGCCTTTTTTTCCCAGATTCTCGGTAAAACATAATGGTTGTACTTACATCTAGTATTTTGAGGATATGGGTTGAATTGCCCTAAAAGTGCCAAAAAGTAGGTAATATTTAGGTCTAATACATGAGCTAGCAGAGATGAGCCTGAGACAAAGTCTTGTTTTCATTCCTTTCTGCAAGATATGTAACTGCCGTATGATGAGCAAGAATGTGATTTGCGGCAGTCCAGAAAGTGATGCAAGAGAGTGAGACCAATAAATGGGTGAAGACCTTTTATGTGTCACGACATGGGCTGTGTACAAGGCTAAGAGAGGGTTGTAAGGAAGACTATCAACAAAAAAGGGAGAGCTGAATGTGATCTGAATGTGCCCTTAGATTCATGTGGAGAAGATGGAAAGAGAACAGAAGAACAAGAACTGTTCCTGCAGCCTGTACTCTTAAGTCTGATCAGCTTACTAAAAGGAGATTTAGACAACCAATTATTTAATTGCAAGAAGGTATTCTGCTCTCCATTTATCCGAGAACACAACTTCTACTGATAAATTGTGAGCAGCTCAAAGGCAGCTGAAAGTACCAATATTCTGGGTATTGAGAAAAATGGTTTAGCACTTACTTCTGAAGGCAGACAGAAGCTCATCCACTCCCCTTTTCAGCCTGCAGCTCACAACCTGCACTGAATTTCCTGGTTACATGCATCACTGTGATGAGCTCTTGCTAAGAACAGACAGCACACATTCAACACCTGCCACAAGACTAGCTGAGCTCGGACTGGCACCAGTGAACAAAAATGCAAAATGAACTCTCCTCAACTTCCTTGTTGCTCCTTGGAAAGAGCATCCACAAAACAACTTTGTCTACACTTTTAGGTCAGATCCTTATATCGCTCCTTCCCATTAAAGTTATTGTGTATAGCACCATTACAGCTTTGAAAGACCTGTCTCTTCCTGACTATTTAACTTTTATAGCCATGAATCACATCCAATGACAAGCAGAGGCTGACAAGAAGAAGCTAAAAGAAGTACCTTGTACTCACTGAAATCAAAGCTAGACCTTTTCTCACTGGACATGGATTAATACCACGAGCAGGGCCCCTGGCAGCTTCTGTTTAAGAATGATGACAACTGGCGTCTTGCTGATAAATTTTCACTCCTTGCCTGTTTCTCTCACTGCCTTCCACAAGCATACACGAGACAAGGTTTACATGACTGTGGCAATTCGTTTTAAAATCTTGAGAAATACAAGCATTACATCTGCACTGCAGCATGGTACAGCTATAACACAGTATTTCAGAGCTGGTGACAAGCACAGCACTGTGAAATACTCAGCAGAGAGACTGCTCCTTCACACTGAAATACTCCCGCTCACTCTTGCTGTGGACATGTCCTCCAGAAAGACTCGCAAGAAGTGTGACCTCCAAGAGAAAAATGAGAGACTGCAGCAAGAGCAGCAATGTTGTGGCCAAAAGAAACTGCCCCAAATACACTGACATAGGCAACCCAGGTCCCAGTTTTTACTCCATTCTCTGCCCTAGAAAGAAGACAGACAAGAACCAACTACAAGAAAGAAAAAAAACAGACCCCAGAAAAAAATCTGACTTCATTGTGACTGTGCGGTGTCACCAGATAAAGTAAGTGTTATTTACCAGCTCTCTTCACATTATTTTTCACTTGAGCTGTTCAAATAACCAAAAGCTATCTGCACCCATTAAACAAGCCCTCATCTGAACAGATAATGCCAGGGTGCAAGTGGAAAATCCAGGGATCAGCATTTCTTTGCATCTGTGCTATGTCACAAATTTACATATTTCATAAACAACTTCAGTAACACATTTCAACAAAAGAGAGCAACAAATGCTCAAACAAGGTGAGCATGTGGTGACTGACATAGACAAGTAATTAGCACATGTTGCAGAGAACATCCTTAGCAACCATGAAACCTAAATTTAAAGTGTGAGAAATAAAAAATGCCACATCAGAGATTCAACTTGCAGTGCTTGTACTCAGCAGCAGCAGCTTTTGGAAAGCTCAGCTTGCAATGCCAATCGGATATTTCCTACAGAACACAAGACACCTACAAAAACATTGACAAAAACCCCAACGCATTTTAATTTTCACTTTTCTATCTCTGTTCACAGTACAGCACAGAAAATGTATTCTCTTTGTTTAAAACACCATCAGAATACAAAACCCAAATATATGCAAACACAGGAGTCCTGTCAAACTATTCAGGTATGTTTGAACAAGGCCCAGAGATTCATTAGGCAATCTATCCAAGTAAAGTCAAGATGCACAACATTTGAAGAGCCCTGGCATGAATGATACAAGACCAATGTAAACAGAAGACCCACCTTGTGGTGTCGTCAGGTTGTCAGTCACCAGATGTTGTATTTCAGGTTTCCACAATCTGAAACAAAACAAAAGCTATGAGTTAGTGGCAGTTGTTAAAAGGGGAAAGGCTTCCATTTTATTAAATGAATTAAAGACTCACGAATTGCAATGTGATTAACAAAACGTTTTCCTTCTCTGTGTTTAGCAACATGTGCACAGTTACACCATCTCTCAAGTGACTAGAATCTCTGCTATCATAGCTTACAGCCCTTATGCCTCAGACCATGTCTCACCTGAAGAGCCTTCAGAATGCCTGTTCTCATATAAAGTGGATATATATGGAAAAACTGATTCTACTGAAGGACAGGCTACACTGATGGTTTCTATTAGGATCAGAGTTTCACAGAAACAATTAAACCCTTTCCTTTACAGAAAGATGATCTGCAGGCAGAAGACCTTTCATGTATTCAGTGGGAGTAATTTGCCAAAAATTACAAAAGATGATAACAACAACAACCAAAGGTACAAGGATTCAGCACAGAATGTAGGTAATATGACTTAATTTACCACAAGATTCTTTGTTTCCAGGAGTCCCACAGTTACACTGCACAGTAAAAAATTATGTGCTAACAAGCTGCAGGCCAGATTGATGGGACCTATAAACTGAAAATCAGGTAGTGGAGTATCATGTACCACAGAAAAGCTGCAACAGCGAAGTGACACTGAGTTGTCACAGTAGAGAATTCTCTGGTGCTACGGGCATTTTACTCAAAGACCTTGGCCAAGCCCTTAACTACCCTGTGGCTTGACTGACTAACCATTTCTTACAACGAGTATAATATCATCACAATAGCATAAATGAGGATTAATTACTGGTTTGCAAATCTTGGGAAAGGCTGGGCAAGGGAGAAGCACTATAAAGTACACATCACTGGCATTTACAAATTGCACTGTACTGCCCAAGAAGGACAGAATTCCCTTCCCATCTTCAAGCCAACAGCCAGCAGATGAGCCATTTTCCAGTCTTTCATCCTTTATCAGCATGCACCCTGTCCGCAAAATTAACTTCTATCAGAATGTGAGTGACAAAACTCACAGCTCAACAAAGCTATTTAAGATACTCATTGCTTGACAGGGCAAGGATGGGGAGAAGATAAATGCCAGCAGCAATACTTTGCACTTTCAGTGAACTTTGGTATGTCTCACTGTACCCATGAGCATAGGGGTTGTCACTGAAAGCAATAGGAGTCTTATCTCTGATTTTATCCAACTTAGAAATGAAGCATTTTATTTCACAGAAAGGTAGAGAAGGGCAGATTCAGTGTCTTGTCAAAGTTAACAGGAAGTAGTGGCTGAATCATGAGCAGAACGCAAGGAACCCAGCCCTACATCCTGCTTGTAAGCACAGGACAATTTTCTGAAAGCACAGAAAAATACTTCAGTCCCTATTGGACACTGCTGTCATAACTGAGGATAAAGATGGAAGTGCAACCAGAAGCGCAGAAGAAAAGTCACGCTCAACTAATTCTTCTTTCCTTCCAATACCAGAAAATGCAAACTCAGTTCTTACAATATGCTGGCCAGGCGTGGTCCTTATTATCTTCAGTTAATTCCATATGTCTGAGAAGGAAATCAGCTCTAAGCCGGTTAGACTTGCTAAATGAGATTTGTCTAAGGCCCCACCCCCAGGTGCAGAGTCATGCACTAAAGACTCAACATTCTTTAGGAAGATGCCACTTGTCCAGATACTCTTAGTAATGGTCAGTAAAATACAACCATCTAGCAACTCATATGTAATATTCCCCTCCTGAGCAAAAATCCCATTCATCACCTTCCAATCTCCAAGGACCTCCCAGTTCCTATCCAAACCAAGAAACGAGTAGGGACAGTACCAGCAGGATCCCTTTTCTCAAGCTTCTGATGAGCAAATGATGGACATGCACACAACGCTGGAACCTCCAGCAAGCAGAATTTCCAGCACCTTTACAGCCTGGTCCACAACACTTACTCTCTGGAGACTCCAGACTCATCCAAAGATAGCAATCTTTGGTCATTGTAAAAGGCAAACAGACTTGTTGTTAGTAAGATAAAATGGCCATGAAACACCAATCAGGCTCCCATTTACTTTCCTGCTACAGGTACGCTCAGTTAACTCTGGTTTAGGAACAGCAAGGTTTGTCCAAATCACAGCCCTGACTCATGCAGCCTGTAGTGAACACCCAGGACACATTTAGGAAAATACTACTAATAAAGTACCATGCCAACTGTTTGACTCAGAGAAAATGAGATTAGCACTGCTACAATGTTGGCATTCTGACTTCTGAACACTTGCTGGCTAATAAAAACAGGAGCTGTCTTTATAACCAATACTAAATAAAATTATCTACCCCTTTCCTGAAACTACAGCAGCACTTGCTAATGCTGTCAGCTTTTATGTGAAGCTGGTGTTCCTGCAAGGAGTCACCCTGACAGCTCTGGTTAGCAAAGTCTTTCCCTACCTGCTTTTCAGTAACATCCATTAGGAAAATAAAGCTGTCCTGTATTTCCCATCTTTCAAGATACACCTGCCCAAGAGATGGATATGTGCTATGAAGACAGTTGTGCCTATTCAAAATATTCACAGCCATAACTGGACACACCTTCCAACACCCTGAGTGCAGTTCACTTCAGAAGATGGAGATGGTTTGGCTAAAAGGGAGAAACTGCTTGCAAATCTGAAGGCAGGAGATGGACTGGGTAATGGTGATCACCAACTATCCAAACATAAGGAAGGACCAAATAGAGCAGATTAAGGGCAGTGAATCTCAAAGAAAAAAAAAAGATTTTAAGCAACTCCACACAGGTCAGCAGGGCTGCCTGGAAGGCCAAAAAAGTGAAGGAGCACTACAAGTGCTGGAGATGGAAAAAACCAACCAAACAAAAACGATTCTATGGCAGAACAAAGCTGGAACATTTTTTGTTATTAAAACAAAAGAAAAACCCAAAGCAACCACACACTTATGAGTGAAACCATTGACACTGAATTCACAGGAGATGAGGGAAGTCCTAACATGCTGCCTGGAGGCATGCACAGAACCACCAGCCACCAAAAAAAGAAAAGAGGATGACAACCACACAGGGAACTAGAGACCTGTCAAGCTAACTGTGAATTAATTATAAATACCTGAAAGACAGCTAGATCAGCAGATCTACTTCTGTAAAGAATCAACCAAATCAAACTGGTCTGCTCTAATTTTCTGCTATGGTATAGCAAACACTGGAAAAGGGCAGCATATACTTGTTACACTCTCCAGGAGGCTGAGTGCTCAGAGGGGCCAGCCTGAGGCTCACTTCTTTGCAATATTTTGTGTGACTAACCACAAGAAAGCACTGAGCTGAGAAAGTTTACAAGTATTTCATCAGGTTTAAATTGATCCAAAATCAATGCCATGAAACTCACTGATTCAAAGCGCTGCTGTAATGCTGCCACAGAGACAACAAAAAGAAGTATTTCCACACAGAGCTTCATCCACCAACATCTTAGTTGAGTCCCAACAGGCTAAGCCCAGACACACAACATTGCCGCGTACAAGTCCACATTCCTCTCTGCTGTGCTGACTCTTAGGTGGAGGCAAGTCACACTCCACATTAAAAGCAAAGTGAACAACTGGATATCCATCTTCCACAGCCAGTTTTCCACAGCCCTTCTGTCAGAGCTATCAACTTTGTACTGTCAGCTCTTGTCAGACACACAGACAAGCCTTAGCAGAAGAGATAATCCTCCAAAGTAGAAAGTCAGCAGTTGTTCAACATGTCTGAAAGACTTGCAAAACAGATTTAGGCTCATCTAACTAAATCAGGAACCTTCTGAATCTGTACATTACGTTCACTGGACAGTCAAAAAGAACCAGGTAAAAAGGATGGAGATATCTCAGGGAACCTGCCTCCACAACCAAGGTCTGCATTTCATCTCTTGCAACGTCTTCCAGCCTTGCGCATTTACCTTTCATGGATCTGCCCACTGCAGATAATGGATGGCCCACAATTTTGGCTGTTCACCTGCCTGCACGCAATGAAGTTGAGCAGCAGAAGCTGTCGAGGTACTCTGGGGCCTTGGCCCTGAAGGTACACTAAGCTAACTCACTTTTGATCTGACGTTCATATTTGAAGCCCACTGGTACAGCAGCCTGCTCACAGCAGTCAGTGTAAAAGAGCAACAGAATCATCTTCCATTTCTGTAAAAAGCCAGAAATTTCAAAGCTTACTTTACGTCTAGTTGGCCTAAGACCTCCTATGTACTTTTGAAAGCCTCTCTTACCATGTGTAGTGAAATGGAAAGCCTAATGAGCTCTCAAAACTCCAGAATATTTTAGATTGAGCCATACATAATTCCTCATGTGCAAACAGAGCTAAAGTGGCAGTAACATAACAGATCTGTGGGGCACCTTCTGTGCTGTACAAAAAAGGAGCAGATACACATTCAACACTATTAATGGAAGCTGAGAGCCTAGTTTTCCAGTAGTACGTATCCTTTTCGACCTTATTCTCCCAGTTTCAGGGATAGGAATTCACACCAAAAGTACACTGTGCACTGCCGGTATTTCTGTAGCAACAGAACCTCAAACTTTCTGTTTGGTTCTTTGACTGATCTGTTACCCATTTTTTAATGCCTGAACACATTTTCAAAGGTGCGACTGAAAACACTGCAAGGGTACCAACAGTGCAAGAAAATATGTAACAAAAACCCCTGATGCTCTACCACTGCCCTCATTCAAAGTAAATCCTTTATCCTTGTGACAAGGTACTTCTGATAGTACGAACCTGCAAAATCTGAATTGTTTCCCACTCTTTCATAGGCAATGTCTTCCTCATAGCAATTCTGATTTCCAGGAAATTTATCCAGGATCTGCACAGTTGCAAACAGAATTAAAGCACGTCCTTTTGTCACCCGCTCTTACAAATTTTCACTTTATTGGCACCAACACTGTAAGAATTAACATGGTTGGAAGCTTTCTGTGAAGAAAAGGATTGCCTGAAACTTTTTTATTCTTCCATGAGGTTTCCTACTCAAAAGCCTGACTCCTAGCTGGGACAGATCAGTACAGCTCTACCAATATGCGAGGAAATGCCACTGATGCAGAGGAGCCATCTTGGACACTTGTCTCAGGAAACCACAATGTGAGTTATTCTTTTCTCCATAGTGATGAAAAATATGCTTGAAAATTATCTCTGCTTTCTTCTGCTGCCTAAGAATCTACACATTCCAATTTTCTCTCTAAACAAACCCTTGAGTGTTTCTCCTGTTACTCTCACAACACCTGGTCCTAAGCCAACAAAGTAATTTGGAGTTTCACCGCTGACCATCACTTGACAATCACATCACTACACTCAGCCCTGCCAATCACAACTTCTCAAGAGGAAGTATTAAACAAAGTCTCCCTGTTTCTTACAGGCTCCTATTATTTTAATACCCAAACACCCCTCAGTTTACAATCTTTGCCTTCCCAATTCTTGTACAATATGGTAAAAGATTAGTTATCCCAGGAGAGAAGGATAACTGAGTCAAAGAGAAATTATGTTATTTACTGCAAGTCCCCAATAAAGTCTTTGGAAACACACAGGCTTCAATTCAGATGACATCCACCACACAGCCTCAGCTTGTCAAACAGGCTCGCAGTAGCTACACAACTTTGAAAAGTCCACAAGCAGCACTAGTTAAGGGCTAATAGTTAAAAAAGAGCTCCTTAAATACCACCATAGGCAGCTTTCTTTCAACAACCTGCAAACCAAAGAATATAACTTAAAGCATCAATAATACAGAGATGAAAAAAACCCAGCAGCCAAGTGACATTCATTTCTAAAAATCAAGTTCAATTTAAGGCATTTGTAACAAAAATCAATGAGAGTTCTTCTGGAGACTCTAGGTGCCATACATAAAGGATGACTTTGGGAAAGCTTATTTCTTAATTAGATAACAAATCAATTCATTGCAACCTAAGCTTTAAACACTCAAATAGACCGATTTGATAAATATGAATCTTGAAAAAAGTAAAAAGGCTCTGCCATTCCAGACAGGAAAAAGTTAATTCTCTCATTTTTCTGTGCCATTTGAACTCCAGCTTCCTGATGCACAGGTTTGAATTATAAGACCAGTGTCTTTCCTTGTATCTTTTGAAAAAAATATGCTGCTTCTCACTCTTAAAGAAATTAAAGCTATTCCAGGAATGAAGAAGGTATTGGTAGGACAGCTCCCTCTGACACCACAACTCAAAGGAACATAATAAAACAAGAATTAGGGATGAGCAGAGCAGCGTGCAGGTGTGAGGAGTGTGGCCTCAGAACCAAAGTGCAAAGTCCCAGACAACTCTTTCTTTCCTGGCCTCCACCCAGGCGTCCTACCCCCATCTCTGTGCCCAAACTGCTCACAGAGGGTCAGAGCAGAGTGCTGATGACCCCACAGTGAACCCAAGCAGGTTCCACTGCACACCTACAAGTAAGGTTACTTGGACACTGAAAGTTTCTTCCATCTCCACAGTGCAAGTGCACCTCCATTTCACTGCAGGCTTCAGAAATATAAATTCCTAAACTCATGACACAGCAAGATAATTTAACAATGACTGACATGGAAAAGTCATTTTTTTCCAGAGCAGTCTTACAGAGTCTGCAGAAAACAAAAAGAATTAAGACATGCACTGAAAAAAAACAGGAGAAAAGCAAAAACACTGAGTAGCTGTTCCCAAACGGAGCAACATCCATACCATGCACTTAATGAGGCGGGAGTTCTGTGGAAACAAGTAATAATGTGATCCCATAATTAAAGCCTGCTTTATAATATGTATGCAGAAGGCTGCCACAAAGACTGCGCAAACACCCTTTATTCCAGTATTTCCTGAAATGAGCCATTTGACTCAGCAACGTTAAAAGGTTCCTTTAACAGCTTTTTCAGTCTGTGATACATCATCTAGATGGAACTGAGGTCAAGTGCATTAAGAATCTGAGTAACATTCTGTGCTGCAACATGACAAAAGAGGCTCTGTCTGAGCTGCAAGGACTGACTAGCACTCAATCTATTTCTACAGCCATACTAGAAACACATGTGGAAGTGTACAGAACTTGGAATTAATTTTAAAAACTTTTTAAATAAATAGGGTGCTTATATTCTGAATATATAAATACTAAGTCTTTAGTAGTCTCCGAGATTCTGTATGAATGAGAGTGGCACCCCAGAAACAGCACATTAATGGCGTTATCCATCTAAAGGTTAATTGGGGAAGGCAAGGACACATAGCAGGGCTTTCTGTCTGCCTTACCAAGAGACCTCAGTCACATACAACAACGGCAAACTCATTCAAGTCTGGCTTAGAAACCCCATTTTTTAGAGATTTATTAACTTTTAATTAGTAGGCACAGGCGTCACTGTAGTTTTAAATAATCCTTCCTTGGAAAGTGATATTATCTCTATTGTATTTGTATTTCAGCCAAGAAAGAATGCACTTTTTTCTTTATTAATAGGGCTGACACACATAATTAATGAGTAGCTTTGAATGTGATCTTTTAAAAACCCCTATTCAGGATTGGAATGCTGATTATAATTATAGGTGCTGAGCAAAGAGCTTGTCTTGGTACATTTCAAAATGCTACATATGTAATTCATCTCCAGCTTTTTTTCCCAGAGGGAGATTTTCCAAAGGGCTTTCTGAGTGGGGGGATTTGATTTAGTTGGGACTGGTCACTCAAAACAGATAGAGAAGTGCTCCAACAGCCCTAAGCTGGCCACTGTGGCAACTATTCTTATGAGTAAAAAAGGAAATGGGGCTCTGACACAGCAAGCTGTGATTCTTGAAAGCAGTCCACCACTTCAGCAGCCCTGTTAACCTCAGTGGGTCTTACCACATAACCATTTGCAAAACCAAGTCGTACCGAGCACAGGGCTCAAGGGATCCCATGCAACATTTCCACTGACACTTTTTGGTTCTGGAGTAATCTCTCTGACAGCCTATTATTTTTTTAAAAGATAAAAGGAAAGCACTTGGGAGCAAGCAAGTACAGCTGCAGCATTAAATAAATTAGAATACACTTGTCAAAACTCTAGACCACGTGTTGGTTTGAGATAGAGAAGGTGTCTGACAATGTTAACCTAACTACACAGGCAGAGGCTGCTTGAAGTCATTATATTCAGGGTTCATAGAAGAGAGCAGAGGGTTTATGAATGCTGCACAAGTTCTGGTCCTCAGAATTTGGGTGTGCATGTACATATTACATGTCTGCATGTATATATATACACAGAAAAATTACACAATTTTTTTTTTAAATGAGAAATAGGAAAGGAAAGCATATGGAAAAGGAGAGGCAGCCAGGACACAAACATCTAAAGAGCAAATATATTAAAACCCGAACATCCTATTCAATCACAATAGGTTCTACAAGCATTTTCTGAGCACTGGCTCCTACAAGCACAAGACTGCTATTGAATCAGAATGACCACCTGAGATGAAACCAAGAGCACAACTGATTTGAGCCTTCACGCCATGTCCATTTCTACCTGCAAAACACAGAGTCATAGTCCCACTTTTAAGGAGATTTCTTTTTTCTTAATCCCATCATGGTGGCTTTGACACTGATTCCCTTAGCAATGACTGAAGTGCACACTAACTCAGGAAAACACCTTGTGCTGTCTGCCAAAGACTGAATCAAGCTAATCAGCAGTGTGCCGATGCATGCTGATGTTGACACTTCAAGGATCACAAAATATTCTGTTCAACTGTTTAATCCTTTAATGCTGCCTCCCATCAATTACAGAGCTCACTGTAATCGCAGGTTTCAAAAAGCACCAGTAAGACCATTAATACAGCAATGCAGAGGACAGCACAAGAAGAAGAGGACTTCAGATGCCAAATCCTTTCTATGCAAAGCCTAATGCCTGCAGACTCCTCGTACGCACCCATGTCAAACCACAGGGAGAACTACCTGCGTGGGGTTCACAGAGGTACAAGCTGCAAGAGCATAAAGTAAGCATAAATCATTTCCTATGTGCAATATCAGTCTCTAAATTTAGGCACAGGCACCTCAACTGCAGAGGCTGAGTCCAGAAATGCCCCTGCTAACCATGTGGTCACTGGACATTTGAGCCAGGGACCCAGTTCTGCTGCTCACCTCTGGCAAACTTGTCTCCAGAAGCTCGTTCTGATCCTCCTGAAAAGACCCCAGAACACGTGGGAGTTGCAAGAAACTTGACTTAATGACTCTGACATCTCACGGTCCCTTTCCACACTCACAGTTACAGCTTTTTTCCACTCTAATACAGTGAGCACAGTTTTTCACAAAAGAATTTGCCCTCTCTTACTGCTAAGTCCCATCATATTCAATTTTCAATTTCTGTCTGCACTATACTGGCTTTATGTTCTAGGCTTCCCCTCCCTTTCACCCCTCACAGTTTACTGTGCAGCATTTTGCAATCTCTCCACAATGTAGACAGATCAGTTCCTACCACTGTCCCTCAATAAGTCTTGAAAAACATTAGTGAGACACACACTGCCTGTGGGTAGCTGGATACCTCTGGCCAAGACAAATTGAGACAGACACTCTCTGGGATACTCAGGCAACAATCTTTAGGGTGCTAAATTACGTGAAAACTATATAGAGCAAATAAATATTTCTTCTGTCTAAGGATTTCTCCCACTTCCTCCCTTCATGTGTTAAAAGTGGGATCTTACTCAGACTCACTGAACCCAGGAATACTGTAGGATATATGACTCCTGCATAAAAAGATGGGACACATCAGGAAGAACATGTGATGTCAGGTAACCCCAGTATGGGTGTTTACTCCACTTAATGTCACTGTTTAAAATTAGCTATCTCAGTGCTCAAATAACTATCATCATCCATCTGAACAGTGTTACAGAATTTCTCCCTCAGGTTTCCATTCTCAGCAAGTTGCTATGCACCTATTCCTCTGACTTCCCATGTCTCCTTGGAATTCTTAAGTATCATTCCCCCACACACCAGTGTGCTGGCATAAGGCCAGGTACCGTCACCCTTGTCAGCACTTTTTTTTTTCCTACTGCTTCCAGAAGTCCTGAGGAAGATGACAGCCAAGGGCTGTAACAATACAGGGGTACCATCACCACTGAATAGACAAGAGCTCCATGATTTCTGCTCTCTGTTCACCACTGACATCTCAACTGTTCCACCTTACAAAACCCAAGATATAAACACTCGTAGTTCAATATAAAAATTACTTTCCCCATCAGTTGACTGCAACAAACTCCTGCCATCCATGGCCCTCAGGCAGACATGGGATGTGTGCATTAGAGAGGCAAAATCCCCATGCTAAAGCCCTACAGATAACGTGGCATAGCTATAATCATCTCTCACAGAACCCTTCTGCACCTGACCATGGAAGAAAGAACATTCAACAGAGCAAATCACCACACAATAATCAACAAACAGCAATTAATGCAAATGCGGTCATGGCTCCATACAAGGGTATGCTGAGCTGATGATGTCTTTAAGGCTAAAGCCTATTTTGCACTGCCTCAAGCTCAAAGGCAAATATGCCAGCAGTAATGGTAACTGAACCAAAGATCTGGGTGATTCTGCCCTAAGGAGAGAGCCTTTGGTAAAGGCTGAATCAAAAGCCAGAACGCCCCCAGGAAGAGAAAGTTTCAGCAACTGCAGTCACATGCAAGTCACTTGAGCACTGTGGACAGATCTTTTGAAGCACAGATGAGCTACCTGGCCCAGGCACAGCAGAGGATGCCATCACAATAGCACAGCAGGTCTAACATCACTGCAGCATAACAAAGTGGTACTACAGGCAGGCACAACAATCAGCAATGCATTCAGCACACAAGACTAGGCTGAGTGGTCACAGACAGTGAGTTTTTTCTCTCATTCACATTTACTCATCAAGTACTACCCTTAAGACAAAGCACAGAACCAAGGCACAACTTTTCAACTGAGACCATAAATGAAATATTAAGCCAAGAAAACAAGACAAGCCAAGAGAACACACCTTGCCATCAGGGAATGTTTTCACTTGTCCTTTTTGTGAAGGATAAGTGTTGGGTAAAGGAAAAAGAACCAATGGTTGCTGGAGGTTTTATTCATTTCCATGTTTCGCTTTTACAAGAAGATAATTCTCATCATCTTATCCAGTGTGGACTTTGATGATGCAAATGGACAGCTTTGTTTTCACCATTCATACCTGTCCAGAACATCAGCTGTGGTTCCTAACCAACACTCAGAATACTCACCTATATATTCTATCCCTGTCAATCTCCGAATAATTCACTAAACTGCTACAACGAGGATTTCTTTAGAGAAGATTTGTTAAAAATGGCACATATGAAATTCATTTCAGTCAAGGTCTTATTTTTTTGTCAGATTACAAAATAAATTGATAAAATTACTCTTGCTTTCCAAGACAATGGATGTGCTACACTAATTCTTTATATTTCTTATGAGCTTCAGGCGAGAGATTTTTGAAGACATGCGAGCATGTACAGACCATAAAATCCAAATTCCTAATCACCTTTCATGGAAAAGTACACCTTCTCATATTCAGTGCCTTTAGAAGAGAGTAACTGGACTAGATATATCCAAAATCCAACCTAGGACCGGGTCTTTTCAACCGCATTCTTTGATCCCCTTTAATTCATCAAGCAAAATCTAAGAGATATCTGCAATCAAGAAGGAAAAAGCTAAATCTTGCTGGATAAGAGAGGGTCTTTTCTTTGCATGTACCTAGCTTGGAGGATCCAGGAGGCAACATATACATATAGACACATCTTAAAAAACAGTACTGGCTGCTTCTCTGCAAAATCACAAGCTGGATATCCTTCCTGCTCCTCCCTTCCCAGATGCTTGGAAAAGCCTTGTGAATTTCCAAGAGAAAAGACCACAACTGTCCAGCTAAACAAACAGCAGCACCTTCTGGATGAATACCAAACACATCTTTACTTGGACCAGGGAAAACTGTTTGGAACCCCAGTGCAGAGACCCCAAGTTTTCCACTTCCATCACACTGTGGGTAAGCAGGGAGCCACTCTGGCACACCATGGGCAGTGGGAGCAGGCTGGCACAGAAGAGCATCCTGCACAAGGCATGGGAAACGCAGCTCCCTCTTGCAGCAACAACCTCTAAAAGTGAAAAGGTGGTTATGGCCTGGCTAATCCTGTAATCAAATAAACCTTTAACAGCACTCTGGTGGTGCAAAATACTGGTGGAAGAACCATGCATTTCCAGAGCCTTGCACATCTACTATAGTAGATGTTCCCTACCAAGAAACTAGACTTTCAACTTACCTATTAGTGCATACACTCATGAATTATGCATACACTCATGAATTATGCTTTATAACAGGAAGAAGAGACTATACATCGAATGTTCAATTTCCGAAAGACAGATTATATTCAACACTAGTCAACAGGTAAGCAAGAATAACCAGAATAATTACTCATTCAAACTGCATGTTACAAGGGGAAAAAGAATTTTCATATCAAGATCTGTTTGACAATAATATAACCTTCAATGTTGTTTTCCAACAATGTACAGCAAAAAAGGGTATAATTCTTCTTATTATTATATTAATAACTACGTCTGCTTGCAAATGTCCTTGTGAAAAGGTGCACAATGTACTCCTTTTTCTGCGAAGGCCATGGGGAAAAGAAAATCCAATATCTCAGTACTTTCTTGCTGTAATCAAGAAGACTAATTAATGGGGCTGCCTCAGCAGCTCTCTTAAAAATTTTACCTCTTTTTGGCTCTTAGGAATAGGCTTACTGCACATTTACATCTTTAAAACTTTTAAGCAAATACAAGAGAATGAATTTTTGTAATAAATATATTTCTATTCAGATACGAAAAAATACCACAGGAACACACTGCTTTTCAATTATGTCTTGTCTGCACATTACAACAGGTAAGGTCTTGGAAAAATGTATTAGATAAAAACAGCAAAAACCTTTTATTTTGACTCAAGTCTCCTTATCTTCCAGGGCTGCTTTGCTTTGACCAGACATAAAAGACTGAGATTTTTCAAATTTCAAACTGTTTACAAACAATGTGCAAGTAGTTCCGTGGAAAGAAAAAAAAACGCAAACCAAAATTTTTTTTAAAATAATTTCCTCTAAACTATTTTAATGAAAACTTCCCATCCTTTTCAATGTTTGTTTATATTATTCAAGCCATCCTCGTTATGATACATAAAATCAATTTCTGCAACAATGTTATACTGTACCTTTTACTTAAAATATTAGTAATTACAAAATCCTGCTGCCATGGGAAGAATTTACATTACTAGATAAATTTTAAAATACTATTTTTGAAACTTGTCCATCAGACACAAATGTTCCAGATTCTTTTCTAAATTAGCTCCTATAACAACATGACAAACTCTGAAAACATTCCCAACCATCTCACTGTTGCACAGATCAGATGTAGCAAAGAATATTATCTACATGCTCTCCTGCTGTTTGCATGCAAAAGTCAAACATGCTTAGATTTTCAGGATCTTTGTTTTCTATTTTATATACTGTTCCTGACAATTACTATTCCTTAGATCTTGAGTTTTCCCAATGGAAATCCCTCCATTTCTTTCATCAAACATATCACAGTTTTAATAGGAGATTCTGTGTTCAAACCATTAAAGGAACTTTGCAAATAGAAGCTGTCTGGGGAAAAGCATTTCATGCACTCCTTCTGTTCTTCTTAACTTTGTTGGTGATGCTACATAATTCACCACAAAGAGATGCTTGACAATTGTCTTGCCCTCTACCCCAAAGGAACGTTTTGAAACTAGACAACACATTACTACTTTGGTAGGGGTTTTTTCCTATGAGAATTTTCAGTATATTATACAGTAGCAAACCTCACCAGCTTAAAGGAAAAAAATCAGTACAATGGTAGAGTGGCTGAGATATTTAAGTGCCACATCTTTTTGTTCGGTCCTTTTCTAAAACACCCAGGGTTTTTGCCTCTAACTATCACACACTACAGTCTCAGTGACTGGGACAGTTGGGATATCATACTTAGTCATTTCTTGATCCTTCCATCGTTTTCACTCTTAGCCGTTCAGGTAGCAGCAATATATCACAGCACCTGATTTCCACTTACTGCCAAATGATCACAATGATCCTACCTGCAAACCTGGCTCCTCACCTAGCTCCTACAGCCATGAAAACAACAATAAGGGGATTAAAGCAGAGATGTCTCACTGTCTTCCTCTCCCCACCCTTAAAATCTATCTATCAGGCTGGCCTGATTTATTTAAAAAACCAAACCAACAAACAAAAACCACCCAAAACCCAAAACAAACTAAACAAACAAAACAAACAAACAAACCCCCCAAAACCAACCAACCAACTTCCTCTCCCCACCCTTAAAATCTATCTATCAGGCTGGCCTGATTTATTTAAAAAACCAAACCAACAAACAAAAAC
>JAWWEW010000002.1:1473080-1499134 GCA_035583185.1 Anabacerthia variegaticeps | reverse complement strand
CAAGTATACATGCTCCAAGAAGAGAACAAACACAAAAATATTATTTTGGAAGGTACCACAGCATTGCCTATCTGCACTACTCTTCCCCAGGCCTCACTCTGCTGTTCCACCCAACCCTCATGCAAATGGCTTATATGAACTCCCATGATGGTGCAATCCAGCTGCTGGCAGACAGAAATCCAGGTCACATTGCTCACACAGCTGGCACCCTAGAATGGCACCACCAGCAAATATCCCAAAGACTGAATGGTCACACATGTCAAATGAAAATGGATGCTTGCCCATCAGTTATTGATGGAAAAAAGAGCATACGAATTATTAAATGTTATTTCTCCATCTCTGAGGCATGATGAATAATGAAAACTATGATTCACAAGTGACTTATTACAAAAACAGCAAAACAAACACTAAGATCTGTTATTTACAAAGGATTGTTCCAGCAACTCCAAGCCAAAGTGCCAGCCTGGACTCTCCAGGTCCACCTCAGCCCAGGGCAGTATCTCGTATGTTGCACTCAAGCTCCATGTTTGCTATTCACGTTTCTCTGTGCTTCTGGCACTATTCCACCCAGTTTCCAAAAGAGTGCAAAAATTAATTTTCAAAACAGAAACAGATAAATTATCTCTTCATATTAAATTCATATTTGCTTTCCCTTCAATAAACTCTGCACTCAGTATGGCAGACATTATTTTGCTAACTTACAAAAAGAAAAAAAAAAACACTCAGAATTATTGCAAAGCAGGCTAGAATGATTTCCTGGAGGTTACTTGGGTTTTGTGCAAGGCATCAGTTCTCCTCAAGGCACAGGAAGAAGGGAGAAAGGAGAGCCAACCCATGTGGTGTGCCACAGTGGAGGAACAGCTTCCCAGAGCAAACCATTCCTTTAGAAAGGACCCCAGCAGAACCAGAATGGCTCTCTACAGAGCACACTGCGGGACCAGGATCTGTATCCATAAAACTGCATCCACAAGGCACGGTCACAGCAAGCCTGCATGATAAAGAAGCCAGCTCTCACTGTAAGCCATGGTATGCAGGGACATAACCTTAAATGCACCTGTGTCTCTAGAGGGGCAGAGAGGTGCATGCCAGGACTTACCAAGACTGCCCAGGCACCTCTTTTCCTGCACAGAGCTGGATTTGGAGACACAGGGGTTGTTAGCAACTACAGAAAGATTAAACACACTTTTAAAAAATTCAGGCATTTTAAATAGTAAGATTTCAGGTGGCAACAGCAAAACTGAATTTCTCCTTTTGAGATGGCAGTTCTCACCAAAGAGATCCAATCCCAGACAACAGACTGCTAGGAATTTTTTTTATCTGATATAATATAAACATAACAATTTATTTTTGTTATGATATGATTAAAGAAATCTGTTCAGGACAATATATCTGAAGACAACTTTTAATAAGATTTTTTTTTAATTGCCAAGTTATTATTATCCTGAAATCCCTAAAGATACTGAAAGTCCTTATGATGGAAACACAGACTTAACTACAGAAAAATAATATTCTGATATCCTAACATACTTAGTTCATTTTTTTGGTTGATATCAGATGTTAAAGTTGATATAATTACTGATTTGCTAAAGATGTATATCTGTTTTTGTCAGAAAAATACTTGTCCCCAAGAAAACAAAAAACTCCTGTGACAGGTGGTCTTCACCATTACAGCCACCTGATCCAGGACACAAGCCAGGACTTTTCTATTTTTAGACACTAAATCAACTTCTATTAAACAGAACTGCTTTCTTTTTGAACAGCAAAACGTACTGCTGTAGATGTTTACTATTAAGGTGATGGCAGAGATGAGAAATGGGGGAGAAAAAAGAAAAGGAGTAATTGCAAGCTGATCAGATAACATGAGCACAATGCAACTGTGCTGCAGATAAATTGAATGAGCCTGAGGAAAAGTAAACTGAGGGACAAGTCCATGTGTACTCTTTCTCTCTATTAAAACTTAAATATGACCACTAAAGTTTTTTTCCTCATTCCATCCGATGAGCTGATACAGTGACACATGTTTTGAGAAGAAATGCTGTCCTTAAGACCTAAGGGCCTTTATCTTCTCTGGTCTTATACTGCATGGAGGGAATTAGGCCATCCACATCAGTGGTTGCCTCCATCAAGGCTCAAGTTCTCTGGGACATCTCAGAGGAGACAGGGTCCTCAACCAGGTGGAAATCCACTGCATTTCACTCAGATTCTCTTGGAAATACCAACCTTACAAGTTTTGGCCCCTACATCCATACCTGCAAGCATGTGGAAGGCAACAGATCAATTCACAGAAGAACCAAACACTTGTACTCTCTTTCAGGACCTAGATTTTTCAGACTAGTGGGAAAGATCCCATGCTCAAAACCTGTTCTACAATTTAAACTATACAAACTGTAGTCAACACCACAGATCCAGTGGACTGGGAGACATATCACTTTACTGAAAAACAGTAGAAATTTTTGTTTTGAAAGAAGGGTGCCATTAACAAAACTATATCTTGCTGTATTAATTATAGTGGGAAGAATAAACCCCATTACGTACAAGGCACCATGTCAGCACAGTTGTTGTGACCCATGAGTATTTTTCTGTCATGCTAAATCATCATTTGCCAGGACTTCACAGACAGAATTTGTAGACAGCAATTTTTTAGGGCTTTTTATCTCCATAGAGAATGCCAAGTAGTTTTGGGCCCCTTCCTGACAAAAGTTCAATGTAAAGTCCTTATACATTAGTACATCATAGAGAGCTAACAAAGAAATGCACAAAAGGAGCCTGCTACTCTCAGAAGGAAACTGGGAGTCCCAGCTGTACCTCAGTTCCCATTAGCTGCTTCATGAACTTTTCTCACAAAATAATGTTTTCTGAAAAAACAAATACATGCTCTGATTAAGTAAATTGTGAGGAGTTAATTTGCAATTCCACAGTCCCCAAGGGACTTCAAAGACCAATCTCTCTGATCTTTCATGTATAGTAATTTAATAGTTTACACTGTAAGACCTATGGTCTACAGTGAAGATACCAGGACAGATCTTGAGTACATTACTAACCCTAGTGCTCCTGATTCAAAGGCACTACTAGGCCAATTAAAGCAAACAAGATTTAGCAGTCCACTAACTGCCCAGATGATTAGTCCAGCAAGCTGTTTTCCCACTGGGCTGGGATCAACAGCTACACCGCCAACAGCTTCCACCTGCAAGCACCTTCAGGAAAGGCTTGCTTAAAGAGGCAAAACTAAGTGTGTTCCTCCATTCACATTCCATTTCACTAAAGTCACTAAGCAATTTAAGTCCAGCCTCTCACAAGCAGAAACATGCAATGTAAGTTAAGCCTCACAGATTCACACATCCATACTCTTTTGAGCCATTCTAAACACTGTCCTCTGCTCCACTTGAGGCTAGACTTTTTGTTTCCCACAGCCCCTTCCTCTACTTACCAGGAACTGAGTTGGTCATTATTATTATTACAAATAATGCTGCCCCCAGCTCCGCAGCATCTCAGAGCTCTGGAACAGCAAAGCACTCTTCTAATACAGAATGCGCTTGATAACAAGATTAATAAAAAAACTACACAGCATCTTTAGAGGGCCATCTTATATCAGTGTAGCAAGTTCTTAGCAATGGATAAAGAAGAGCAATCAAACAGTGTGAAGAGTCCAGGTGGTTCTAAGCCTCTCCTGCTACGAATCAAGCAAAATGAACGGCCTCTAGAGAGTCTCCATTTCCAGGCCACACTGTGCAGTGCCAAATATTCAACAAGTGACTGTCCATGCTCTTTTAAAGAACTCAAAATGACCTGAACACTATCTACACAAGTGTCGGAATTCATTTTCTATACACAATCTCCTGATGAAAGGCATCTTCTTGAGATTTGGTTACACAAACAAAACATTGCATGGGGCTGGAGAATTGTAAAGCAAATGACTTGTGTAAACTAGTGATAAGCCTTCCTCACCATAGAAGTAAATATGAGTGAAAATTAATTTGTCTCCAATTGCTATGAGAAATAAAAGTTTCATCAAGGACAAGTTTAGCTCAATAATCCTCCCTCTAAAAAAAAAGTAGCATAATTGCTAAAAACTTTTGAGATGTATTTATATGGAAAATTATGAATGTTTGTGTTAACTTTCAGGTTTTCCACCTAAATATCATCAAATACAAGGCCAAAAAATACTTGGTTTACAGGTGAAAGGATGCAATATCAATGCTTTGATGCAGATTCTTGAACACTTTTCAGAGCAACTGTGATTATGAGTAATTCTGCGGGAAATTCTGCGGAAGTGATGAATGATTTGTAGAGTTCTCCAACTGGTTTTCTATGCATAAGCTCCAGCTGATAAAATACAACTTATGTAACTAGGACAAGACAATTGAGCAATGAAGGCAGCACAGGAAATGCCATTTGTGCTGTTAGCCAAAATGCTCATGTGGCATTTACATTCTCAGAGAATCATCAGGAAAGTTTGTTCCTTTTCAGTTCCTTGAGAACAGAAGCACAAGTGTTTACAAGAATCAAGAACACCACTTTCTTTCTCCACCCACGTGCACTTGGCAGCACGTCCCAGTATTCCATGATGTTGACTTTGAAAAACCTGCATTGCATTGCTTCGGGGCCTTTGAGAAAATAAAAACAATTAAAGTATACACTGATTTAAGAGCTGCCCTTTTCTCCTCCATGTGCCCTGCGCTCAAAGAGAGACTTGTTGGTTCCCCTAATACGTCTGGCCCCGATTCAGCTGCTGACTGGAACTGGCTCATGGGATGAATGTTACTGATATGAAGTGATGAACATTTAGGAATCAGGCCACCTGTATAGTTACCTGGGCAGTGCATGGTGCTGCCAGCAGTGCAGCTGGGAACAGCATTAGGGCTTTAAATACCTGCACCAAAAGTAATACTCTTAGGGGCAAAACCACAAAGGGAATAACAAAATCAATCAGAGACCTCTGCAGGACAGAGGGACTGTGAAGCGCTGTTTCTCCCAAAAGGCAGCACTCCCCTGCCTGCCCTCATTAGTTTCAGAGGCTGGGCAAAAGAGGTGGCTGCCATTTCCACAAGTATTCACAGGTGACTGACAGTCCAATGTAACACAGAGGTCCAGGACCAGGGAATGCAGACAAAATGCTCAGTTTAAGCACACCTTTCCTCTCTGGATCCCTTGGCATCAAAATAGTTCTCCCTATGTATTTAGGAGCACTCCTCAAGCTTAGTGCACAATTAAGGACAGCCAAATCCACAGGAGAGGATTGAAGCCTGCCTTTTTGTTAATACACCTACAGTTCTGAAATTTATACCCACAGATTCTCTCCTAACATAGGTCTATTTTGAATAAGGAATGAATTTTGCCCCAAAGGCTTGACAGTTCTAAGGACAGTGTCACAGCAGGGTGTAGACTGTTAGAAGGGCAGGAAAGGGAATAATTATGCTGGTAAGCACATAATCACACTTTAGCTGCTAATCCTGCATCATAGCCTACGAGCACAGACTCCTCATTATCCATAATGAAGAAGCTGGGACCTCACATGCATGCACTGATGCTGCAGATACCTGTTTTTTGCTAAAGGACCAGGGCCCAAATCAAAACCTAAAAAACCACCTAAAATCAGTTTTTGTCTTTGACTGAAAAATGCCAAAATTAAACTTCAACACCTAAAAATTACCTAATAGCCAACAAGTAGTAATTTGGATGCAGAATTCACATACACCATATACAGAAAGGGTGGATAGAAATGTCAGTTACCTTCGAAACACTGCAGTTTCTGACCCAGCACAAACCAATCTCTCTCTGCTTCAGTGAGTACATGTGAATGTTCACATCTGTGCAAGCATATTCACGTGATTACCTTTTTAGATTAATTTGCCTGCTTGTGTTCACGGCCCAAACGGATAGAAAACCTAGCTCCTCTATCCCCAAAGTCACCATACAAGTTACATGCAATCATTTACAAGCAGCCCTGAAGAATCTGCACTTTCTCCCTTTAAAAGAAAATGCAGAGCTGACAGGCCACTAATTGTGTTACACCCTGCTCTTGGTCCCCAAGGAAGCCCTTCACAAATCCCCATATCAGCAACTGAGCCATGATCTTTAGCAAGGTCTCTGTGCTGCTCACTTGTAGGGCAGTCTAGAAAATTATGGCAAACCACTAACCATCTTCTCCAAGTTACTACAGTCTTTCCCACAAGCTTTGCAGAGAATAAACGAAAGCTATAGGCTTGCTATAAAATGGGTGCTGTATGAACTTTATGAAGTGAAAATAAAACATCCTTTAATTCTTCTGATGATTCCAGGTAAAGAACGTCTCAATAGAGCCAAAGATTGTGTTAATGACGATCCTGGGTTTTCCCCTCAAAATTTAATCTACCTTTGGAAATTCTTTCAACAGAAGATACTAATTAGTAACACAGTTCTTTCCACTGATTCAAACAGGCTCTAGATCATATACCATTACTTTTCTATCCTTATTCCTGTTCTCCTATTGAATTCACACTGAAAGTGCAGACTGATCTTCTATCCAGCAGCCCAGTAAAGTCCTCCATGACAGCTCCCTTCCTTAAGGACAGTAAAGCTGTCAATCAAGAACCTGAGACTCACAAAATCAGCTGACATCAACCTCTGGACAACCAGTTTACAATAGCAATGGGAAACAAAGGACAGAATCTTCTCCCCTGCAGAGCAACAAACAAAACCTATTTCTTCCCTTTACAATCCTCACAGTTACAATTCACACAACCAAGAGGAATAAGAAGCATACTTATCAATACATGCTGTAGAAATCATCTCATCGTGGCAAGTAGAGCAAAATGGGAAATGAATAAGATTATTTGATAGCTCTTTTCTTGTCAGTTGATTATAAAGATTGTTACAATATCAACGTTCATATTTCAACACGTGTACAGTTTATTCTGTAGTTCTTCACATTTTAGGATTTTGAACTGAACTGACAGAGATTACATATACTTTCTTACACACCATGTTTGACATCCAAAGATGTCCTTTACAATTTATTTCCTTGGCCTATGCTATTCTTACTCTGTAAGTAATTAATGTCATAGGAAAAGCTTCCTATTTGCAGTTCTTCTGTATGTGCAGGAGCTATAGCTGACATGTCAATAAGAAGGACTTATTCATGTGCATCAGTACAAAACTGAATGAAGTAGCACTGATTGCAGGTAAAATATATTTCACTCGGAAACTGTACAGGTGACAACTCTCATATATTGGCAATAACGTCCCTAGTGTTGACACTATTTCTGCTTAACACAGCCCAATTATTAGACTGCAGTAATATCTGCATAAGAAGATCCATTCAGCTCAGTGGAGTTATATATGTGCACACATAGATATGTACGTGCAGCAATATTTTTAAGAGTAAGGATGTACAAGAGAAAGTTTACTGAAAATTAATAAAAGGCCCCAACGCTGATCAGCATGGAAATGCCATGGGGAACTTCACAGCAACACAAATGAGTTCTGTAAGAAAATTTAACATCCTTAGCACTTTGGGGGGGGGCGGGGGTGGGGGCAGAAAATCTTCCTGAAGCATTTTTTGTAAGTAACAGATGGCTTTATGAAACCAGGATAATTCTCTAGCAAAGGACTGAGTTGGTTTAAAACTACCACAGAAATGTAGTAATTCTCTATAAAATTCTGTTAGATTCAGGATTGGGTGCTTGTAGAAAGTCATCTTTATTTCAGTCTCTTCCCCCAAACGGAAAAAAAATTAAATCCCTGAGTCATAGCTCAAGATTCACAAATACAGGATTTAAAGACCACCATTATCTGACTCCAGGAGACTGCAGAATGTATCAAAGCTATTTGCTTAGAATAAGTCCCAGCATTAGCCCAGCCAGGCATTTTGCAGTATCTCAAATGACATTTTATAAAGATGCACTTTTCGATCTGACTAACAGCATGGTTTCATCAGTAGTCACCAGAACAAAAATCTAAACGGCAAAGCCAAAATTGAACTACAGCTTTTTCAGTATGGAAAAAGGAAAACAAACATCTGCTTTGCTTTCTGCCTCACTGGTTAATGTGTTAAGCTAGACAATGTGAAAAATCACTATGTTAAAACACTGCCCTAATATTATTCATGACTCCAAGCCATCAAAATTTAACACCAATGTACAGAAACATGGCTGAATCACACAGAACAACCTCTCATAACAGTGTTAAAAAAGCTAGGCTGAAAGAGGCCTCTTTCTGGTTTCAAACTCTGGGCTGGCCTTATCCATAAAACTCAAGATCATTTAAGATCTCTTTAGAGCATGAATGTCTATATCACATATACTCCAATACGGTAAAGTACTTCACTGCATTCCATAGCAAAAGTAATATTATAAACAAAACTTACTACTATTAAGTAGGTATTAATTTGGAGTCTTGAAACTGATCTGTAATTAACATTCCCTAAATTACACAAGTCTTTCTGGAACAAAAAAAAAAAAAAAAAAACAAAAAAACAAACAAAACAAAAAGAAGCTAAACATCTATCAAGAAAGTATGGCAAAGTTGTCAGACATACACAGAGCTCTAAGCACCTTTACACAGACACAAAACATTCTCAACAGCTGATTTAGTGTGAAAGCAGGTGCCAAAACACCAATACAGAAGAACAACAACCAAGAGAGTCAGTCACTCAGCTACCAGCTGGGAACAGAGTCCCCATTCTGCCTCCCCAGGCCCATTCCAACCAAAACTCAGCTCAAATTCTCCCTACTGCTTCATACATGCTCAGGCCTTCACCAAGATCCACACAGCGCTAGAATTAACTCCAATTCCACAACAAAAATGAGGTTATTGTGCCTGGGTTACCACTTTAAATGTTTCTGCAAAATATGCTTCTTTCAAGGACTAACCCAAGCCCAGCAGAGACAAAGTAAAGATTCCTAGCAAAGGCAAGCCATCTTGCAACCCACTTGAGAGGGCTTCAGCACTTTGGCAGGTCCATGACAGTGCCCCCAAGACAAAACATCCCAGTTCTCCATCTGCAAAATGCCACACAAAACACAGCAGGACCTATAGAAGCACCCTCTGCTCACTTTAGTAATGTGTTACTAGAGCAGTAATTATGTACATTTAGAAGTACAAATCCTCATCAGTTTTACACACTGTAGTAGCAGAACTGGTAAGGAAAAAAAAAAAAATCTCATGCTCTGTCCTTTGGTCCAATTTTCCCAAGCTGGAGAGCACCAACACAGCTTGCAATTGCTAATCATTTCCTCCCTCATTCACTGCTCAAACACTTCTTCAAACTACAAGCTCCCAGAAACTGAAACTGCCTGCACCAGACATTGTCTAAAGGAAGTACCCTAATTATGCCTATTTTAGGATTTACATTTTAATTTCAGCTTCAAGCTGGGCTCTTCTCAGGGGAAAACCAAGAGCAGCACAGTAAATCCTTCAGGCACGTTCCCCCTGCTTTGCTTTCCAAGTTGCTGCTGTGGGGTTTTACACCGGTTGAAGACACCACCAACACACAGCAAAAGGATATCACAGCTTCGCTGGATAACAAACTGTTCTGTGTAAGGACTGCCTAACCTGGGGCAGTAGCTTTCAAGAACAGAGAAGATTTATTTTTCCTCTCATGAGGGTAAAATAAGAAATACCACATCATCTTTCAGATTCAGAGAGACTAGATAATGAAAAGACTTACTAAACAACTTGATCCACCCTTTCAAGACAGAGTTGTTCCATATTCATGCAGCTGCCCCATATCATGGCAGAGTATCATTAGCTTGTCTTTAATAAAATACAAACACTTCCCTTGCATAACGCAAGTTAGCTTGTCTTCAACAAGAATCTCAGCTGCAAAACCAACCACACAGGTACTAGCCTTAAAAACTAAAGCAATATCTAAAGCAAGTTTTTTTAGGTGGATTACTCAGGACTCACTGCATTAAATTCACAATAGGCTTTGATATCAACATGAACAAGTAATTAAATTGATGTTTCAATGATAAATGTTTTCAAGTTGTGCTTATCAACATTTTAAAAAGAAAGTGACAAGAGATACACTCTCTGCAAAGAAGCTGCTCAAAGAATATACAGGATAAAAGCCACCAGTGCTTATTACTCCATCAATGTCACCGGAACAAAATTAATGAGCAACCTCTCAAAGGTTCCTGAAGAAGTTCCAAAATGTTTTTAAGAAAGGCAATCTGAGTTTACACAGCCCCTTGGCTAGTGTCTTCTTTGTTTGCTATTCCCACAATGTACCTCAAGACCTTTCAAAGCAGGGCAGTGAGCAGGTTAGCCTTGCCAGATAGTATCAATCAGTCCTGGATTCAGCAAGAGCTGGGAGATCTGAGCCACTGATTCACAGAACAACTCCCTCAAGAAGAGGCATCTCCCAGTGTAGCAGTGAGACACTCAAAACCTACCTAAGCACCTCAGCAGTGCCACACCTCTTACCTGCCAGAGTAGGCTGATGAGTACTGGGGATGTAGGAGGGAGAGCAGTTTGCTCTTGCTCACTTCTGTGCACCTACACAGGGCCAGCCTGAATTCCTGAGCCACCACATCCCACCTACTGCTGCTGCAAACCGGTTGCCAACACAGAAAGGGCTTGCTTGAGTACTGTTCTTCCCAGATCTCCATTTTCCTGCTAATATTCTCACAACTAAAAACTTTGAGTTTGCCCTTTCTGGTTTGCAGGCACAGTGAAAGGGAAATACAAAACAACATTAAATGCAGGTAAAAGATTTGTGTAAGATACTGAGCCAGGCTTATATAAATCATAGTGCAAATCACACAATCCTATTCTATTAACAGTCTGAGCAGCCCTTATCTGCCACACACATAATATTGAGAGGGAAGTACAGAAGGCCAGCTGCCCTCAGGAAGCAGAATAATGCCAGTTCCACATTACTGCCATTGCCCACAGCTCTGCTGTCTCCAGCCCACCTGCCACCACCCTGGGCTGCTTTGTGCCTCTGACTGGAGTGCATGAGCTCTTTTGTTGGTCACCTAGAAAATATCACCCACAGTATTTGAGTCCTAACACTTCAAGTAGCTCTAATTCAGCTTTCAGCACAGTTCTTTGTCCTCTAAAAATAACTCATGTTTAATTGCAACTGGCTACAATTTTCTAATTCTTTGTGACCCCAAACCTCTAAATCTATTACCCAGAGACAGGCAAAGTAACCCTTAATGAAGGTGAGGGTACAATGCAGCATGCTAAGGGCCATCTGGCTGCCAGGTGTTTCATGGCTTAGCTTTTCTTCACAACACACATCCCTCCACCTCCCCTAATTCCAAGGAAGACAATTTCTGTCTCAGGATAGTCCTTCATTAAAGACACAGGCAAGGGCTTTATTGCAAACAAATCAGCTGCAGCACAGCAGAGTTCAGAGCCTCCAATAGAAAGCCTGAAAAGGCTGTTTATTACCATATGCATCTCACTGTGACTACCAGCAAAAGACTGTGCCAGGAGTATTTCTGACTGTTAATAGGAAGGAAGCCAAGTGCAACAATTTGACTGTAACCCTATGCCTTGTATTCTTCACTCACAATCAAAAAAAAAATTAAATGAAAAGGTAAGAGCATTTTTTTATAACAATACCATTTATATAAAAAGCATGAGGTTTAAAATGCACTAGGCAAGATTCACGACAGGGGTAATTTGATTTCTTTTAGGGAGTAATGCAACCTACCAGAAAGGTTAGATCCTGTGACCTTTATTTTCAAAATGGAGCATTAACTTCTTTCATACAAGTAAAGGCCTTCCAGTTCTCATGCACACATTTCTGCCCCTTCCCCTCACAGTGCTCTGGAGCAATTTAGAGAGCTGCACTGGTAGAAAGTAAGTCATTTTTGCACAGCACTAGCATTGCCCCGGCTCAACTTATTGAGCTGGCTTCCCACAGGGTCAGGCAAGGACCAGGCACTGTGGGAGCAAACAAGACCCCACAGCACCAGCTGAGATAAGCATCCCAGACTACCAAACTGAAGGGCTTCCCCTGGTTCCCACTATTGTGCTAAGATTTAGTTTGCATAAAGTACTTCATATTTCAGGCTAAGCCAGCAAACGTTTGCTTGGGCACCTGCAGTAGCCAGTTCTCAGGAACAGTTTCAGATCATTTTGCAAAAACAAGGTTGAAATTTGCTCAGAAAACCCCCAATGGAAACATGTCCAAGTGAAGAAGTGCTTTTCAAGTTCTGCTGTGGATCGGGACCTAAGCAAATAGGACAAGCTAAAACCAAAACCAGCAGCATACCTGTGATGGACACTGCCAGTGGCTCTCACCACTACCCAGAGCCAGAGCCCCACCAGCTCAAACACACTGTCCATCCCACAGCTGTCCTGCTCATGATTCCAAACTCCTGTAAGTTCCCCACAAAATGAGCAACATCTCATTTCAAAACAAGGTCCAGCAGAAGAGTATCACCTGGTTATTATTCCATGGTTTCATCTACATAGTGAGTTTCTTAATTCTGCCCAGATCTGTGTTTCAATAGGAAATGAGTGATTAAACTGAAAAACAACAAATAAAAACAGACAAATACTCAAATGCAGCCAGACCTACAGTGGAAGGGAAAACTGCCCAGGACCACTGCCAGTTGTGAAGGATTTTCAAGTTCGGCTGCAAAGTAAATCCATCACGGAAAGGGAAATATCAACAAGTAGCTAGAGATACAGAACCTTTATTCTAGAGGCACACTTGCTTGTTCATTTGACTATTTGCATATTTTAATATCTTTTAAGATACAAGTTTCTGCTAGAAATTATATTCACAAGCCTCAAAGCATTTTTCAAAAAGTTACTCATCTGCGTAGTGACACAGGCATGGGGAAGGGCTTGTTTACAAACCTAGGAAGATTATACTCCAATCTAGATCAAGCCTTGCCTGCAGGTAAGGGCACTAGAGCAAACAATAAATACACCACCTTCCAACTCCAAAGGCATGAGGGAAACAAAATCCTAAAGAAAGTTACATCATGCTTGGATCTGGAAAAGAGGTGAATATAAGGAGATTGCAGCCTTTTTATATCTGTTGTTCAACAACTGCTGGAAATCCTGACCACACAAATGCTCTGAAACCTACCACTTACAGCTGAAACAAGTCTACAAAGCTAATTTTTCAAATGAAAACATGACACACACCTCCAAACTCTTTTTTGCCTTTTTAATGTGTGCAGAGATCACTCACTGCAGGAAAACTTACCTTCCCTCTCCCTTAGACAAGCAAGAAAAAGACACCAAAACATTGTCAGAGAAAACATAAAAACACACTGCAGGTAAAATATTCATTCTCTCAGTCATCCTAAAACACAAATCACTTACTTGACTGCAAACTGGAATAAACAGCGTCACTGAGACTGACCTTGCAATAACTTAAAATATGGAAGAAAATTCCACCCTCTCCAGAAAAAAAATCACAACTTCTATCATATCAGTAAATAAAACAAATTAGAAGCAAAAGTCACTCAAGTCTTTCAAGTGACTGAAATCTCAGAACTGAAATTCACCTGAGAATGGCAGGAAAGTAAAGGGAAAACAAATCACCTGGTGCTGCCCACAGAGGTATTTCATAGTAATGCCCCATAATGCCAACTCAGCAATACCACATCTTCAAGGAAATACTTCTTTCTGAACCTGGTAGCAAACACAGCTTCATTTCCTAAAGTATGGAAAACGCTAGGTTGACCAATACTTTTTTCCAAGCACTTATTCCCTCCTCCTGCCTGTAACAGGTGATAAAAGAATTTATCCCTAAAACACTTAAAGTAACTTTTTTACACTTTGAGTTAAGTACAGCTCGCACATTCACCATGTTGCTCTGTCCTATCACTGGAATAAAACAGAAAATTCAGGATCCACCCTACCCAAAAAAAGGAGTACGTGCCTTAAAACAGCCAGTAGCATTTTTATCAGCTGGCTCAGAAAGGTACACACCTTCTGACAATTACATTTTGTCATTGTCAGCATCTTTTAAAAAAATAAAAAATTAATTACAATCAAGGACTACTCTCTCATAAACAGCAGTGCACATATCCACTTGTGCTACACAACAAGTAGAATCAAGTTCATAAGGAGATTTCAAAGCAAAGCATAAGGCATTGTTTCAGCAGATGTGACTTACTATCAGTGCCTCAAAGCCTGAGCTGGCTATAAGGCCTTCAAGTCAATTTGGTCCAGAAGAACCAAAGAACAGAAAATCCCCATAATTACAGCTGCTTGGCACACATGAAGCAACACCGGCAGCACTTGCACAAGTCAGCATCCACCCACAAGTCAGTCTCTAAAAGGACTCACAGGCTGCAGAGGTGGCTGGTGGGAAAGGCTGATGACGGTACCTGTGGGTAATTAGAGGTAATAATGCAGGTCAGTGCTGGCACCCTGACACAGCCTTACCATCTAAGCAAACACACAACCATTCCAGCAGCTGAAGAATCAATATTACAAATACAGTAAAATGAGAAAACGTGTTTCTAACTTTCGACTACCTTTAATTAAGAAATAAAGCTTTGAAACATAGTATTAGTTCTATCTATTGATAACAGCAATTCTGCAAGCATATAGTGGACCAAGACAAATGAAGGCAAAAAATAAAGAAACCTAAACAAATTCAGCTTTTTTTGCCTACAGAAAAGAGTTTTGTACTAGAGGTCATTCTAAATGAAAGCCATTTGGCTACACCTCTTTTTTTTCCCCAAACGCATTCCTCAAGTTCGTTCTCAACTATTCATATTGAAAAGTACATTTATGAGTATTTTTTAATACTGCATTCAAATACTGACAGTGTCTTAAGCAACACCATTAGCATGCCATTTAAAATTATCTAAACTAAAAGACTGTAAATGTTATCTATAAATCACTGCTCCTAATTTTGGTAAACTGTGGAATATAAAATTACAGATATGAATTTGTAATATTGCAAAATGCCTTTTATTTATTAGACATAAATTTATTATATGCTCTAACAGATATCACTGGGTAACACAAAATGCTTAAGATGCACTATTTTGCTAACTCTTATTCAGAAGCACAACCAGCTCTCTATACCCCAAAAAGCTTAACTTTGCAGAGGAACAGGGAATGAAAGTTCTTATTTACCACACTCTATCCCTAGCTCTTTGGAATGAATCAGATTATTAACTGTTGTCCCTCCCACATGGAGAGGTTTGTTTGCTTTTTCCTTTTTTTTTTTTTTTTCAAATTACTCTCTCACATGTTTGCCAGCTTTCTCTTTACTACTTCAGGAAATTCCCATATTTTACCTCCCTAAGACAAAAGAAATACAGTTTGCTTCCTTCTGATTTACATGTTTCTTCATCATTTTCCAGGAGGAGATTTTTTTTTTTATGGGACATCAAATGAACAACGTTACAAAAGACAGAGGATGGGGACAAAAAACTACCTTGCCACCCTCCTTCAGGACACACCTAGCCACCACCCTAAGAGCCAAGTCTGACCTGGACTCCTGACAACACAGACACTGACTCCCAGCTGCGTTCTGAGCGTGCTGACAGCCTGTGAAGAGCATCCTTTGCCCCAAACTCTGCCCTGACTGAATCACTGCAAATCAGTAACAAATCCGATATAGGTCTGGAGAAGCTTACTCCTGTTTCAGAAAACTCCCCCCTGTTCCTACGGCTATCTCCCTGCATCACATACTTTCTAATACAGGGCAGCCCTGAAGGAGGGCAGGGTAATTCTGCAAGTAAGGAAGCAGATCAGGGCCATCACACCCCACTTCATCTCTGATTCCCTCCCACCCCAAGCTACAAGTTGACAAGCATGATGGGATATGAATGACCAGTCACCCAGACCACTCCTTGAGCATGGTCTATTCTCCTTCTCCTTAGCAAATCATTCAACTTCCACCCCTGCATCTCTCCTTTTTGAGCCACTGGATTTTTTTCTCTGCCTTCTTGAATATGTGCTAATTGCTGAAGGAAATAAAAGATAGTGCTGGCTTGAGGGAAGCCCTACAACACAAGCTCCAAACAGCAGCCCAACACCTGGAAAAGCACATCAGGCACCAGCAGACAGAGATTTGTCAGTGAGAGGCACCCTGCACGCGGACATACAGCTGCTGGTAATCAGTCACAGTAGCTCAAGCAAAGGTAGCAGCTCTGCTGTCTGAGCGATACCACATGGCCAGAAGAGGAAGGGATGCCCAAGCGTACCTTACCAGACCAGGCGGAAGCAGCTGCAAGAACGGGGCAGGGGCTTTAAAAGGCTGTGAGGTCTCTTGGTCCAACAATCGGCCAGGGAACAGTGAAAATATGTTAACATTAGCAAGTGTTAGCTGTTGGCACTGGGAGCCATCACATTGCAGTGTTGAGCCTCAGGTCTGGCCAAAGTCCCCGTGAGGGGATCAGATCTTTCTGCTTAGACCTGGCAGTCACAGGAAGGCTGCTGCAGAAAACAGTAACTTGGCACAAAAAGAGCTGGTTAACTGAAACAAGCAAACACGACTTTCAGCTAAACAAAATTCAAATCCAGACCTGAATCCTCCTTAAAGTCAAAGAATTTTGAACACATGTTTTCAGCCTATTTCACAGCAGGCACAGACAAGAGGCTTTGCTCACAGTCCCCCTCAGCCTCTGAGCCTTCCCAAAGACACGGGTGCCCTTGCACTTTATGTCTGGCACCTTGCAATTGCCTGCACTGGCTTAACAAGTTATACAGATATTTTCTAAACAAAGTGAGGAGAATAAAAAGAACTGTATCTCAAACCCAGCCAGGGTTCCTCCAGGCACAGCCTGGACAACACTGTGGTTGAACTACCTAGGGAAAGAGTCCAATCAATCTGCACTCACAGACAGCAGATACCTGGTTTTGGCCCATCAGTGACCCAAGCCGCTTCTGAATGTTCACAGCACTTTCTCCTGTTCATCTCTGGATCAAATTTAGCCCAAGGCCAGAGTTTTTGAAAGTATATCCTTAACTCTGTTCAGAGCCTTTACAATATTCCTATTCTACATTCCCTTTTGAGGTATCTCCTTACTTTGTTCATCCAAGATCAGAACCTCAGGCAAAGTAGCAGGTTTTGCACGTGGAAGCAGCTCTTTTAAAAGATAATCTATATTCCTCAACACAGAACTGACTGTTCCTAGTTATAAACCAGAAACCAGACCTTATCATTCTCTCCAGAAAAATAAAGTGGAAACATAGGGGTAATTGAATCAATAGATGCTGTAATTAAATGTTGCCAAGTTAACTGACAGGATTGGACTACTGGGTTTGGTTTGTTTGGGTTTTTTTTTTGTGTTGTATATTCAGAGGTTGCATACATTTTATATACAGCTTATTTTGAAAATGGCTGCTGAATTTTAGTTCAGAACTCCCTCAGGGGACAAAATTACAAGTTCCACAACAAGAAAAGTAACTCTTCATAGACTCAACTCACTGGAAGCTACTGGGTTCCAAATTGCATTAGTTACTAGAGGTTCTAACAGAAAGAAGCCTTCCTACTTCAGCTGGGGGCTTGACCAACACGACACAAGAAATATTCCTCAGATCCCCACACCCACGAGTGCCAATTCTAAATGAAGGAGCAGGATTTGCTAGAGGGGCTTAATTCTACCTTAAAATCCATAACTTAAAAATTCACAAGTATAAACTGATTATTTCCCTGATGGGAAAAAGTACCCCAGATTTTCAATAATCAGAAAACAGAGCTGAAAGTGGCATTGTCTTTTACCAGATGGTGCTAGTCAGGTGCAGATTCAATGGATTCAACAGCTACACCGATTTTCTCCACTTAACGCTACCGGTTGTAATGGGACATTGTCACCCTCACACCATATGGACATACAGATACATATATATTTTATCTAGAAGACAAACACCATGTGCAAAAATAAATAAACAAACACTAATTACAATACAGATAGTTAGAAAAACAACACATGTTAAAAACACTAAAAGAGAAACAGTATATCATAACATTGGACAAGCCTATAAACCAGCTTTAACCTGTCTCACAGACTACAGAAAACAAAGAGATTTATTCTTTTCTTATATTACTGAGGTTGCCCGAGCTACCCCTTTTCAAAGTAATTCCTTTCAAACTGGCATTTTAACCAAGATGCAGGATACTGAGCATAAACACCGACACTCTGGAGCTGCTGCCTCCCTGTCGGCTCCCGAGTCGAGACAAAAGAACAAAGATCAGTTTCATGTGCGAGACAGCCTTAGGGAAAAACAGCGACGAGCGTAAAACCGTAAGGAACAACAGCATTAGCTCATCTTTTCTCCTTAATGCAACAGCAAACAATTACAGCAAAATGGGTCAATCAACACCTCAAATCTTCTTAACAGCTAGTACAGTAACCCATGTGGACACAGAAATCCAAATTAACCCCATGGATACATCGGCCCTTTCCTCCTATACCTAGAAAGCAATTACAAGTGTCACACTGAATCTTCTTCCAAGCACTCTCGTATAGTTCAGTAGCATAACCTGTGATTAAACCTACCCATGAAATAAAAGCTTTTTCCTCTACTGAGGCAGATGGCTTAAACCACCTCTCTTTTCCAGCACCAATCCTTTAAATCAGCTCCACCTGATGGAAATCAGTCTCATGCTGTTTCTTCTTATTAGCTGACATGCAGTACAGAACTGCTGCTAATAAGCACACCCGTGTATGAAGCAAAAGAACGCAAGAGAAAGCACCTGCCCTACACGTCAAGATCCACCCTTTATCTACCTTAGCATGTGCATGTGTGTTTGAGGAGGTAAAAGCCATGTTGTGACTTCACAAAATGTTGCTCAATTCCATGCTTACTCTAGAGATACTTGGCATCACTAAATATCACCAAGGATTTTCCACCACTGAGCCCACATACCCTGAATTTATCCTCTTTCTCTTTTCAGCAAAACATTCCAATTTCTGTAAAAACATGCTTGATTTTTGAACATGCTAAAGGCTCACTTTCAAGGGCAATTAAGCATGTGTTTGAACAAATGAATAAATCCAGATGGACCAAAACAAGCATCCCTGAGCCTTAGGAACAATTCTACATATCAGCACATGCATATTTTTGATTTGTTCACCAAGTACACAAACACACTTTAAGGTAGCACAGAAACAAAATATCCAGGTGGTCAGATAATTCAGAGAGAACCTTGTGAAGTCACCTAGAAGCCTATTGCACCTTTGCAAATTTCTGGCCATTATTCATGAGTACATGAACCGCAACACTCCCTGATCCCTTCCTAGGTAAGGCTTCAGCTCGGTTACAAGTGTCCTGCAGGCAGGAATGCCTCTTTGGGAACACCAGTAAACCCCAGGGGTGGTTTTTTTTCTTTGGCTGGGAGCCAGAGGTTTTACCAGATCAGTTCTCAGCACAGTCACTGCCTGGTCTATAGGCAAAACATCTGTAAGGAACTCAGGCCTTTGGACTGACCCACAATTTATAGAAAAATACTACTATCATAACTTATATTTTCCTTTCTTAAGCTAATGGTAATTTGCCCCACCACAACAGTTCAGATTTCAGATTTCACAGATGCTGCAGCTGCATTACAGGCTCTGTCAGTACCTTGTGACTTTGCAGAGATGTTAGTAAGCAAGAGGTGACTTTCTGAAAGCCATCATCATAAACTTCTCACATCCTAAATTCTTTTTTACTTTCTCCTCCAACTGCTTTAAGAAACAAACCTGTCTCCAACACATCTGTATGACATGCCATATTGGGGGTGATATCTGAAACAGCCCAGCAGTCTGCAATGGGCCACACCCCCCCTCCCATCCCGGTTTCTGTGGTTAGGTATTTCTAGCAATTTCCACAGCTCAGACAGCTCTTAAGGAACCACAGTACCAGCGCTGGAGAGGCAAGAGCCCACTGGTGTCAGCACACATAGCAAATGTTTCCTCCATGAATCCAGATCTATTGTTTAGCAAATGGTAACTCGTACAGAAAGGAGCATGACACAGGCTGAAAGGAAAGGTATGGTTCTGGGAAAACATCCAGCAACAAGGGAATTCTTAACCTACAGACTGCAGCAATTCATTTAGGCACTGCTGTGATCAGATCGCCTGTGCCTAGGCAAGCACCTCAGGGGTCATTAAATTACAGCTATTTCTTTATTGTCCAAACACATTAAAGACCACAGCTAAGTGAGTATGACATAACATACTGTAACAATTATATCAGACCTCTAAATCAAGGGTGCAAATGCCGTTTTACGTAACAATCTGCGCTCTAAGTACAACGAACAGCCCTCTAGTGTGCTAAAACCCTCCACCTAAGACAAGCAACTTTTTATTCTCGGGATGACAGCTCTTTGGCTGCTCTCAAACACCCCCAGGCAGCACGCAATATGGGTGCAGCAAATTGTGACGTTCCATTAACCAAATCCCGATCCTTGATGAGATAAGAAGAGGAGACAGAACTCAGGGCACCATGCTCCACTGCTGAGATCACTGCTCCTCCCAAAGCCCTACTGCACCAAGGCTCACCTGTGTGTTTCATTTCCACACTGAATGCTCTCAACTAAGCCACTGGAGTTATTTTCAATGTGTTACTTTAGCTCACCTGTAAACACCTGAGCTCCAGGAGGCTGGTACCACGTTAAGACTGGGGTCTTGCCCACTGCTGAGTGCATCATCAGTGTTTTGCAAAGGGATGAAATCAAATATGCAGTGAGGAATTTGGCGGTTCCCAGACCGAGGTGCTACAGGGGCAAGTTTAGGCTCCATTTTATGCATCACACTTTCAGAACACCAGCAGCAGAAATGATCAACCATCCACAAACTTAACTGGATTGTATCTACGCTAACTGAAGAGAGTTTTTAGGGCACACAGGCAAAGTGCCCGCTCTCTCATTGTCCGTGAATCCTCCTTAGTGACCTGTGAAACAAAGGCAGGGGTAACTTCACTAGGTCATGCCCTCTCAGCACACTCTCCTTCCACGCAAGGGCTGAGGTGCTGTGATCACGTCATCCAGTCAGGAGGGAAGCAAGAGAAGCTATGGAAAATAAATACAGCCTGCAGTCAGACCTCTTCGTGGGTGCGCGGGCTATGAGATCTGCAGTCTAGACACCCCTGCAAGTCTAAACCAGCACAGGTGAAAAGAAACAGATTCCTTCGCAGAGAGAAAACAAAAGGTTTGTGGAGCAAATGAGAAGAACCACAACAGAAAGGATACGTGCTTCAATCCTGCAAGGAAGAACCCTTCAGAAAACAAAAGAGACAGGTTTCCAAAACCGCAAGCAGCACAAATGCTGGACAGCAAGTGATCGTTTGAGAAAGGATGGAGTACGATTTATTGACACAACCACAAAGACAAGGCAGATTATGGAAACGGATGCTGGAGACCCACAACAAAAGACTTACAGCACACGTCTGCACCCATCCTATGCCTCTGTGTTAATGCCCACTTATATATGAAAGCCTCTTACTCTGTCTCAGGAAGAACCCTATACGAAAACCCACCAGCCAAACAAAAGCCCGTCTTCATTCAGACGAAAAACTCCTGCCCGGTGCAATGAACCACGCCGGTACCTTGCACAGGGAGGTGAGCTCTGCATCCTGCGGCACAGCCCCTGCTCCCCGAGGGCGCTCCGGGCAGCCCCCCTTCAGCAGGGGCAGGGGCAGTGCCTCCAGCGGGGCACAGGCGGAGCAGGGGGATGAACCCTGGAGGGGTGGGCACCTCCCACGGCTCCCCACCTGCACCCGCCCGCTCGGGCGCGTTTTACACCGTTTCCTTACATAAAAACCCTTTGTTCGCCTCCCGTACCGCAGGGGCTGCTCCTGGACCCGCGGCCGGTGCCTTCGACACGGCGATTCTTTTCTTTTTCAGGGTGTTTTTTCCCGCCCCCCTCCCCTCGATGCAGCCCCCGCGGGGCTCGCACAGCCCTTTGTTCAGCCCCGGAGGGGCTCAGGGATGCGGGTCACACATTCCCGAGCTCCGGGATGTCCCTGGGAGGACACACCGGGGCTGGGACCGGCGGAGCGGGACCGAGCAGGGGGAGGAGGGAGGGAGAGAAGGAGGAAAGGAGAGAGGAAGAGAAGGGAGGGAGGGAAGGGGATCGGAGCGCCCTCCCGCACCCCGAGGGGCGCCGCCCGCACGGCCGGCCGGGGCTCGGCTCGGCCCTTACCTGAGCACCGACGGGCACGCTCCGAGGGCAGGGCACACACCGACGGGCACACAGCGGGGACGGGCACAGAGCGAGGGCACGGCACACGCCGAGCACAGGAGGCGGCTGAGCCCGCCCGGCTGTGGCGCTGCCGCCGGGCCGCGGCCGCCTGTCCGCCCTGCGCCCCGCCCCGCTGAGGCGGCCCCGCCCCGGCCGGGCCCGCAGGCCCCGCGGGCAGCGACGGGACGGGACGGGAGGGGAGGGGAGGGGATGGGCAGGGTAGGGATGAGATGGGATGGGCAGGGCAGGGTAGGGATGGGCAGGGATGGGATGGGCAAGGGCAGGGCAAGGGCAGGGCCGGGCGCGGCCCTGGGAGGCGCCCCGCCCCGGGCCCGCATTGCGGACACCCCTCCTGGCCCCGAAAGTGTCCCCAAACCCCTCACCTGGTGGCGTGTGCGGCTTCCAACAGGGCGGGTCCCACGGGTCAGACTGAGTCCTGCTTTCTCCCCGGAGAAAGCGGCGAGATCGGTGGGAAAACAAACAAACAAACTCGGGTCTGTTTCACCTCGAACACCGCTCCCTCACGCACTGCTCTCCAGCCGTGTCCTGGAATCTGGCAGTAAAAGATATTCTGTTATTCTGATAACCTATTATTCTAATATCCCATTATTCTGATATCCTGTCACTCTGATATCCTGCTATTCTGTCACCAGTTTCTGGGGTGGACTTTCTTCCCCAGCCCCTCAGAACATCAATTAGAGTTTATTACAAAGCCATCCCTCCCACAGTGACACTGATGCGATGGGGCTACAGCACTGCCTTGGCACACCCCTTCTAGCCACAGCCACGTCCCTTCTGTTCCTTGTGCTGGAGGTGAAAGAGCAGAATGGAGCTCTCTTGCATCTTCTATTTCCTAAACAAATTAGTCTAATGGGTTTGCTAAAAATGCATGCTCAAAAAGCCAGTCTGTCAGAATCTTAACCAGCAATTCCAAGTATCTCATCCATCTATTAGCCTAAAACCCCCTATTTTTAAATAAATGTGATCCCGTAGAGATAAATACTGCTTTTTTCTTTATATTTGGATGCCCAGAACAGACCCTGTCACCCATACTGCAGTACAAAACTTTAAACATTCATTTCAATTTTGTGCCATTTTGCTGCACCTCTATGAGCAAGTACTCCATATAATTTTTTCCAAAATATCACTAATTTTAGGTACCCAGCTTGATTTCAAGCATGATTTTCAGGAGTACTGAGCAATCTTTTTCTCCATGGCCTTTGGGAGGTGGTGTAGAGTATTTCTTATCTATAATTTGGGCCATATGTGCCTGAGTGCTCAAAACACAGGTTCAGGATAGCCAAGGTCCCACCCTTGCTTCTGTTTCTTCATACAGAGGTGTCCATCCCTCAACAACTACTATATTGGATTATATTCCACATTAATGGCATGTCATCGTTAATGAAGTGATTTGGGGAATCCTAAATTACTTTAAGTACTTCTATGTGTTTGTGAATCAGGAAATTTTCATTGTAAGATCTGAGGCTGGGAGGCAAGGCTACAGACATCTCTTTGAGTCCCTTTCCTGAGCCCTTCTCAAGCTCTTTGAGAGAACTTCTTACCACTCTTTTTTTCTTGCATTTCATCTGTAAATCAGTGGTGTGCAAAGGGAGAAGGGTCTTGCCGAGAGGACAAAGCCATCATGTTTCCCCCTGGTTACTCTCCATCAGTTACGTGTATCCCTCTAGAGGAGATGCTTTCAACCAAATGGATTTGCTGCAGTCAGTCTTTCTCCCAGGCTGCCAAGATGAAAGACACTGGTTCAGGGCATAAGGAGCCTGCACCAGTGTCCCCAGCACCCTGAGGATCAGCAGTGCCTTTTCCCTGCTGTTTTCTGTTTGTGCCGTCCCTTGGAGGCCCTGGTGTCCCCGTGAAGACCTTGATGGATCTCTCCCTGCAAGCACAGGGACTTTGCCCTTCCTCTCACCACCTACGTAATGTGAATGCAGGCAGAAGCAGCCCCCAGAGGAAACGAGCAATTGAGTTGATCAAGAAGAAGTTACACTTCATCCAAACTGAAATTATATTTACTTAAAGCTCACAATATTAAAAACACAAAAAAAAAAATAAGGGGGGAAACAACAGCTTATACTTTTGTTGGAGACAAACACTGGGCTAGGTATCATAGAAAAGATGCCTTAATGGAAAGACACTTGTACAATAAATAGACTGTGCACTGATTCCTAGAGGTCAGAGGGGTGCTATAACTAACCAGAGAAATGCTGAGAATATTCCATGTGCCATGAAGGAATCAGCGCCTCTGGCTCAGATGCAGTATGGCAGCAATCTGGTTCAGCAGCAGTCTGCAGAGAGAGAGACAGACACAGAGAGAGAGCGAATCTTGGAAGGTAGTAATTCAGTTCCCTCTCTCCTTTAAACAATCATCAAAGAGGATGAAAAAATAAACACAGGGAAAAAAAACAATGTGGCAGTCGCCATTTTCCTGGAGACAATTATCTAGTCAAACTACATTATGCTTCACATTAAATATTCAACTGCAGTGTTGACACTAGACGTTTTAAGACAGGAAAAATTCTTTTAACTCATGTTAGAGATATTAAAATGCATGCACGTATTTTTATGAGAAATATTCATGCAAAGATCAAAAAGCATCATCTCACTAAGAGATAGTGGGGAGAGATTTTTCTGGACAAAGGAAAAATAGATTTTTACATCACATCAAAACCCATGAGCTTTATAGTAATGCTTTGACATGCTGAATTATAGATCTCTATATGGAAGTCAGTAAGTCAAATACAGAGGATTTTTTGCCTGGCTGCTGAAAGAAAAAGGAATGACGTTGTCTACAGCTCTCTTTAGAACCGATTCAGTTGAAACTGTGGCTGGAAAATGCTATTTTAAAAGGGATTTGTATCAATACGTATTCTCTTCCTATATAGTTAAAATAATAGCCCACCACTGCTCCTCTTGCAGTTTATTGAGCTGCAGTAGTGGCAACTTAGGTACTTGGCATCACTTCAGGCTGGGGAAGGAAACATTTAATTTCTCAAAAACCCAGAGACTCAAGCCTTGGTGCCAATGTCACATTAGCTGAGCAAACAGAGCAGTCAAGGCAAAGTCACCTCTTATTTATGGATGATGGGAAGAGCTGTAAACACAAGTGCGTGTGATGAAACGAAGGTATGGCTACAGCCCCTCTGCGCACTTTTCCCGCTGGCATGTCAGCAGTCTGTGGGTATGTTCAACAACAGGCTGGGCAGTTTTTTGCCACCTTTCCCCTTGGAAACACCCAGACTAAGGTGACCGAGAAAGGCAGCGCTCCTGCGCCGGCATTGCTGACAGGTTTCCATGGGTTGGAAAACTTCAGGGTCCCTCTAGTGCCCAAAGGAGGCAATGTGGAAGAAAGGTGAACTGAAAAGCTCCTGCAAATGGTTATCAACCACTACGCAAAACAAAAGCTTCCACTGAAAACAGCGCGTACTTACCCCTGGCTTTGCATCACGAACTACGTTCAGGTTTTTTTCTGTTTAAGTCAAGAAACTCAATTTTATCTCATCAGCTCACTTAGAGTAATATTTCCATGTAAAAGCCTTTTTTTTCTGCCTGTCTCCCATTTGATTACATTTATCCTTCAAAGATTATTTGAAGATATTATGTGTTTGTAGATGTAAGTGCCTCAGGTTGCTACAGGCAAGCTTTAAGCAAAGGTGAGATCTGACCCAGTGGAAGGACTTGTACCAGTGCTTTTGTAGATTTTTCTATGCTGCCTTTGTAGATTTAGTTACCTTAGGTCTTTTTGTCTAAGGGACTGTAAGTATACATATGAATTATGATGGAAGAATTAGATTCAGGAAGCTCCACTTTAATTTGCTAAATGCTTTTGATGTCAAAAGCCAGTCTCTGCATGACAAGTAGAATAATTTGAAAGTGCATGACAAGTAGAATAATTTGAAAGCAGAGGGGGTACAAATACTTGTGCCACCAGCTCTTGGGGATGCAAGGAGA
>JAWWEW010000002.1:1441913-1472980 GCA_035583185.1 Anabacerthia variegaticeps | reverse complement strand
TGCATGACAAGTAGAATAATTTGAAAGCAGAGGGGGTACAAATACTTGTGCCACCAGCTCTTGGGGATGCAAGGAGACTAGACTTACAGTAGAGAATGTACTCCAGGGATTGTCTTCATTTTCCACTGCTGTGATTGAAACTAAAGTGTCCCCTGACAATGTGCCAGTGCAAAAAAAGGACAGTGGAGCTCCCTTGCAGAGTTTATGGTTATATGCAGAGCTTCTTCCCCTGGCATTTACCTAAGCTAGGTACTTTTTCCTCTCAGCTCTTGAGAGTTTGTGACATCTTGGTTGTGGAGATGATTCCTTTGCTGAAGAGGAGAAAGCTAAGTGCCAGACTTGTCATGTAAGAGACATCTCACAGGAGGAATTGTAAAAGTACTCAAAAGGAAGTGAGGGGAATATTGATCCCTGCATGATTCAGCTGTAGACAGCTCTTTACCTAAACCAACTTGCAGTGCTTTAACCCATTTTCTGGGGCACAGAACAACATTTCAGCTTTTTTCCATCTCCCCAAGAAGACAAAAAAACCATCTAGAAAATAAGTTTTTGTGCTCTTAATATTTTCTAGTTATAACAGAGAATGATAATTGCCAGGAAGTAATAAATGCAAGTTTGAGCTTGGGTTGTTTGTTTTGACATCTCTAGCGCCTCACTACTACAAGCACTGCCTTCTTTATCTACCTTGAAAGTTGTGGAAATAAAACCACTCTCTAGTCAATCTCATTGTGTCTTCTAATGGAATTAAAAGAAACAAAACAAGACCAACCAAACAAAAACCAAAACAAAAACTCCAAAACAAACAAACCAAAACCTATTTGCTGCCTACTTATGGGATCAAACAGAAGATGAACAGAACGCATATTAAGTTTTAAGTCATTAAATCTCCTTACACATTGCATCTCTAGAAAAACCATATGAAATGTTGCTTTTCAAAATAACTATGATGTGTAAGTTACTAAATAGTCAAACTGGACAGAATACAAGAGAGATACTGTTTTTGAGATTTAATTTCCTGTTCTAGGGGAGAGTCTGAACTTTTCCAACAGTAGCCACTGAGGATTAAGGAGCTTACAAAGAATCTATTACGGTGGTTGCATGCTTGCACATGGAAACTCATCACTGCTCTGATACACTGATAACTTGTTTTATTAATGTGGAATTTTGATAAGGCTTTTTAATATGCTCATCTTGTGTTCAAACATGTAAATGCTACTGCCTTTTCCAAGCCTAAAGCTTAAATCATCAGCTGGAAACAGATTAGCCTAATCAAGTTAACATCACAATGTGGGGCAACATAGTTCATCTTGGGTTTGGGCTTTGTATTTCCTTCTGCCTTTCTACAAATAAAACACCAGTATTACTTCTTAAGAGAGTAGGAACACTGCAGACAGAAGGAGGGGGCTATTTTCCCACCAAACCTGTGGCTGTACTGGGGCTCTTTCCCATTACCAAACTTCAAACTCAGCCTCATACTCAGCCTTTATGTGAACAGCACATGCAATCTAGATGCAGCCTGTGTTTGAGAACGGCCTCAACTTGATTGATAAGTACACTCATCACATCTTAGTGATGCAAAAATACTTCCCTCCTTTGAGAAAGATGGCCCTGAATGGCTGAAGACTTCCTGCTCATTTGTTATGTTATAAAACTGCTTCTAACTTTGGGTCATCATCAGCACAAGACTAAATAGTCTATCTAGATGCACTTACCCAATCTGATTTACAGATGTTTTTGCATGTAAGCCCCTGGTCTAATGAACTAATACATTTTCTCCAACCAGCTTCAGGTATGCAGCCTGAGCACCTGAATGTTATTTCCTGAAAACAGAGCTGAACAATCTAGAGGTTTGGTGAAGACCAGCAGCTGTAAACACAGTAGCACAGTCTCTGCTATGCCAGCAGGTGGATAAACCTAAATAAAAATATTCCTCAAAAATGGTTCATCAGATCTTATTAAATCCGTCATCACTACAGGAGAGCTGTAGCTCGTGCGACATGATGTGCCAAATCACCACTCACACAACCTCCTCTGTTAGTTGACATAGACCACTTCTTTTTCAATTACAAGTTTGGATTTTATCCTTTGAAGAGCCTGTACTCCAACTCAGTTCAAAGAGGAAAGTTAAAGCAGAGCTTGGGGTGCTCATTCCCATAACATACCTCATTCCCATATAAGTGAAAAAAAAAACCCCCAATCAAACAAACATCAAAACATCAAATTAATTCTGCCTTGAATCTTGGATTCTGACAAAAGACCTGGAAGAAAAATGTAAAGCACGTTATATTCAAGGAGCTGATGGGTGGAGAGAGAAGTATTTCAGATGGTTTTGACACCTATAAACATCCATTGTCTGAAGGAACTTCTTGTCATCGCTTGGTATTTTGAAGCATCTGTGGATGCTTGCGCAGGTTGGTGCGTTGCCATGGATACTGTCGTGTCAGTGCTGAGGCTTTTAGCAAATGGGCTGATCTGTTTGTGTACCTCTGGAGTGAAAAGAAAGAAAAATCCCATCGTTTGTGTGGCTGATGTCAAAGGAAGGCTGACAGTGAAACAAAATGACTCTACATAATTGTTTTCAGAGTCTCCTCCTCTTGGAAATGATGGGGTAGGAAAGAGAGGGAAGGTAATGAAGCAAAGGAATGAGGAGAGCTGTCAAGTGCTTAGCAAAACCCCTTCTGCATAGCTTAAGGCAAGGTCCTTGCACAATAATGTTAGCTATATGGTCAAGAAAAATCAATACCAAGGTTTAATAATTCAGTTTCCTAATGGTCTGGAACCATTTTCTGGAAGAGACAAGAAAAAGAACAACAACAACAAGGATAAATGGCAGAAGGAGTGACCAAAAGGCAACATAACACAGCAGAATCATCTGCTGTGAGTGATACCCTGGGACCAAACAATGGATATGCATTATAAAACTAATATTTAGCTAGTGTACAAGCAGGGCCTTTACCTGGGCACAACTCCACTGCTAAGTGAGAGGCAAAACAAGTTTAGAAGTGACAGGCAAATGAGTACACAGGAAATGAACTAAAAAAGTCTGGGCAGCGTTCCAGGTTATTTTCAAATTTTGGCTCTTTTGTCGGTGTCAGAAAAACCCCATAAATTACACATATATGCAGCACAAGGCCCCAAGAGCTGAATTCCCATACAGTAATGCAGTATCTCATTCAGCCCCACTTGATTATGAGTTTTGGGGATTTGCCCTATTGTTCTAGAGGGAGCCCCACAAAAATTGTGCACATCACTATGTGTTTCACCAAGAGCTTCTCTTGCTTTTGAGGTTAAGGGTCAAAAAGCACTAACACTTTCCCAGGAGAGGTTTGTTTCTCACTGCTTACATAGATGTTAAAGTTAAATCAAGAAATAACAACAATGTGGAGTAGCCCTTGGTGCACATTTCCTCAGTAGGGCTGTGTCACCATATATGGACCAGAAACCCAGCATACAATATGTTATAGTGAACTCTTCCCTTGGTGACTGATAGGGAAACAGTATGAACAAAACCCAGTCATAAAACAGAGGTGGGGGGTAGGCAGAAAAAGAGTTGGCCCCTTCTATGGTCAGCTGTGATGTCTTCCTGAGCTCACATCTGTAATACAGACATCAAGAGCAATCTTTGGAGAAAAAGAAGGTAAAAAGAACTCCAAAACTGCAATCCTTGCCCTTGCCACAGGTCCCTTTGGTCTGGCATCACATCAGAGGTGTAGGCAGGAACTTGGTTGCTTTCCAGCTATGGACCAACATGACCATTTACTCCAAGGAAGCTCTTGAGCATGAAACCATTCCAGCCTTGCTCTGAGAATGGTCCAGCACTGTTCAGCTGCTAGCTCTTATCTTTATTTCCCATTGCTGACTCACACCGAAGGCAGATGAACCTCAAGAAGAGCTTTCTCCAGGCTACCTCTCCACACAAGCCACAGTTACCACAGACCTGAAATGTGAGTCCTATCAGATGCTGCTGGATGTTCAGGGAAATTTTCTCCTGCATTCAGATGAATTTTTATTAAATTCAACTGTTGAGCTGAGCACTCACCTCCAGACTATTAATTAATGTTGCTGGAAGTACAGTGCTGTGCCTTTCACACACAGCTGCAGCAGGAACCAAAGATGTGTCCTGGATAATTGGTGGCACCTATTTGTATGAGGCTGCAAAAACACAGTCTCAGTTTCTGGAGATGTAAAATTTAAGAAAACTGTCAGGGAAGAGCTAAAAGGTGTCACTGCTGCAGACACAGATCAAGTCACGCATAGCAGCTATGGCCAGTTCTGCTGTTCACATTGGTAGTGCATCACATAACCTGACTCCAGTAACCAGGGCTTAACTCTGACAATCACAGCTTTTCCTTGCAGAAACCCCCAAGGAGGTCCTTTCCTATCCTATTTCCCTCTTTTGAGGGCCTTCACTGAGTAATTCCACCCCAAGCACACACATTCCCTAACATCAGCGTCTCTGACTGCAGTCTGCAAACAAGCCAGTTCCAGCAAAAGCTGAGCTGGTAACAAGCAGAGCTGCATAAGGTAAAAGGTAACAGTCATGGTCACTAAAATCTCAGATTTCAGGACCTGTAATATTCCTGCAAATACACTGATGAGCATCTTTTGGGTCTTGTAATATTTGAAATGCTTCAGTGCCCTCTCTGCTATGATTTGGACTCTTATTATAGAGTCTTGTAGCTAAGCAACAGCTGGGCAGTCTAAACGTGGCAAGGTCAAGTTATCCTGCAAGAATATGTGGTGGCAATTCAGGAGGGAATACTTTGAAGCTGGGTAGTGTTAATCATGCTGGGAAAACCTCCATGGTTTTCAATGGGCTTCAGATCAGAGCCAAAAGAATTCAAAATCAGCCAGTGAGGTTAGGACAGTGAGTCTGTGTTCACTGTGACTGAGAAACAAACCTAGAAAAATGATCGCCATGGCTGGGAACTCATGGACTTCCACTTGCTGCAGAAAGAAAAGTGGAAGAGCATCAGCAAGGTTAATGAAATAGAGATGGGAAAGTTTTTCTAACACTCAAAACAGGAGAAATTCCTGATCTAGCCACGGCTGGTCCTAGGACTGCCACATCTGACTTGTAGGTTAAAGAGGAATCATGACAGAGTTAAAAACCCCCTCTACTAACGCAAAAATTTAGGAGAAAGCTGCCCCTTCCAGGGGTCATGAGCTGAGGATCAGACTGTAATTCTGTCGTTTAGCCCTAGGGGACTTGGCTGGGGAACGTCTACCTTCACCCTTGTCTGAGCCACTTGATAAGCCCCAACTCAGCACAGACAACATTGACCCCAACAGTGCTTTCTGGTCTGAGCCAGGTCCCAATCCCAGCCTAGTGAAGCTGTATAAAGACCTGCAAGCACTTTTGTGGCCAAAAAAAAAGGATAGAAATTCACTTTTTTTTCATCTGCATAGAGCTCTGACGTAGGGATATAATGCCATTTGGCAGCTTTCCTTAAGCAAAGTACATGCACCATCAAATATATCTGCAGTACTGAGGTATCTGAGCTGCTCCTGCCCAACAGGCAAATGTGCTTCTCTTCTAACATCATCTTCACTCTGCTGTTAAAAAACACTTGCAGACATCTATGAATTAAAGTTCATGCCACACTCGTGCTGCAGAGGCACAGCAGAGCAGCTCAAGAGTTCACATTCCAGGCTGGAAGTGAAGACCTCCAAGGCCACCAGCTCATCCTCCAAAGCTGCTGTGAGGATGAAGACAGCAAAATATGTTAGGCAGCCCGTGCTCATCTGGTGGGACCTGTGTCATTTCTAGATCAACAATAACATTTCTATCTCCTTTTCAGATGGACACGTCAGGATTGCACAGAAACTTGGTGGCAGGTGCAGAACCTGAGGTTTCCAACCTGACACCTTAAAAATCACATATTTTACCACTTGCTAGGATTCATTTTTGTTCCTTGCACCTTCTCAGCTGTGAATTTCATAGTTAATTCTTTATGTGGAAATCATAAAAGCTTCCCATTATATGTGCCTAAAGCTTGAGTCTTAAGCCCAAATTTAGGAACTGGCATTATCATCAATGACTGGGCAGCTCTCCCTGCTTTCAGTCAGGATTTAGACAGGATCTACCAGGGACATGAGCCTCAGGCTACCCTCTGCCTGGCAGGAGGCATCTTTACGGGAACAGATAGAGTTGATTTGCAGAATTCACTGTCAGAGGACTCTGTGAAGGTGAAAAACCTACATGGGCTCAAAGAAGGTAAAAACAAACTCATGGGCATCAGCACCTGCTGAAGGCAGGGAGACAAACTACTCACTTCCTGGCACCTCTGAGCAGGGATTGCCATGAGCAGGACCTCTCTAAGTCCTGTCTGTTCTCATACTCTTTCCCTAAGCATTTGGTACCTTCCATTGTGCTCTATATCTGCTGCTCTAAAACAGCCACGGTATTTCCTTTGTTAGAAGGAAGACTGTAAAAGAAATTGTGATTTAAATGAATCAGGTTTACCCATTTCTCAGAAAATCTTTTCAACTCGTAACTCCCAAGCAGAAATAAAAGCACATTTCTGCAGGAAATGTTCAAGGGTCTTGGCTCATCACACAAAGTGAACTGACAGCCATAAGGTGTGGCATGATCTAATTTGGAATTACCATATAAGACTCCAAATTTATTTTATTAAAGAGAGCTATAACTAAATTTTGATGCCATTAGATAATACAATTAAATACTGGCTTGCTTGCAGGTCTTTCTATTTTGCTCCAGATAATAAGGATGATATCTACAAACAGATGTCCTGTGAGATTTTCTCCTGCAAGATGTTTAATGGCTACTGACATACAAAATAAGGACTTAAAATCTAAACCAAAAATTTTTAATCGACAGAAGTGAATTGAAGAAAGTTGCAGCTTGATATGGAGACCTACTAAATCTTTGTTACTCTGTGAACTTCACAAATTCTAGACCCTTCCAGGTAAGTGAAAAATAATTAACTTTCTGCCCTTTTCAGATGAGACAATAAACACTCTCTCAGTTTTCATAGGAAATAAAAAGACTGCAGAAGTGGAAATGGATTAAACATTGCCATATCATCATTTAAATGCCATAAATATGGCGTATCCAACTGAAAAAACCCACCACATTTGGTGTCAGTAGTTTGATTCATACTGGATCTCAGGAATTATAGTGAGCAATACGGAGACAGAGTTTGAGACAGGCAGCTTGGGACCCATCAGAGGTTCAGAATTCGATGGCCAGAATTTGAAAATTACATTTTTCCTAACATACAATAAACCACTCCAATATAACTTGATTCTTACAGTGGCCAGAAAAAACAATCAACTCCTAAACTTTAGAACCACTGTTAAGATCTGGACTGATTTTCTCAGTTCACTGCAAGAACATCTTCTGGAAGCAAAGCACAGTAATATTAAAGATCCATTAGAGGTGAAATTTTTTACCCAGAATGGCTCAATATTTGCATCCTTATTAACATGTAAGTGAACACAGAGACTCTACTACAAACACTGGGTTTTAAAAATAAACAGAAGCCTAGTGCAGCTTGCTACTAATAAGTAATGGTAATAACAATAAAGCAATAAAATGCAAGCTATACGATTTACTTTTGTAAGAGTCAGTTCACATAGGATATTTTCAGAAATAAACATTAACCATTATTACTATTTAGTCACAAAAACCTGAAGAGAAAAGCACAGTCACCCTGTAGTTTGCAAATATTAAAGATAAAACCGTGAGCTTTGCCTATGTCCTGGAGGGAGAAAGAGAGGAAAAAAAGAACAAGAAAAGTAATTTAATGGAAGTCAGTTAATTAGGCTTTTAGTTTATGCCTGGACTTCTTATAAGTTTTTCTGTGGATGATATTACTTGTAACCATGTTCTCCAGAGGGAAATTTTGGATATGTCCTGGGGAAGAAATGCAAGGCTCAAAGCAGAGTCACAGGTTTTGTGACCCGATTTTTTTCTCCAGAAACCATAAAATAAGGTAGGTGCTAACGTTTGTATGGCAGATTCCTTCTAGACAGTACAGTGTCCTTAGGGCTACCATCAGGGCCAAATTAAATGACCCATTTATTGCAACTGTTTTCCTGGTAGGACTTATTGGCCCTTTCTGACCTCTCCATTAAAGACATAAATGTATCCAAATAATTGTTTTGGAGAAGGCCAAGCACATAGTTAAAACCCACAGATAAGAAAAATACTCAAAGTGTAAACTGTTATGGTGCTTGAGCCAATTCACCAGCAACATGGACAGCTGTGCAGGAAAACAGCTGGAAGTCCTGATCTTCCAAAGTGGTCCGGGCTAAGCCATCCCCTAGTCGGCTCAGAGCCCTGAGTCTGCCAGTGAGATACAAGTTCTTGTACTATAGAAGTGCTTTGTGAACATTTTGTCCTGTAAAAACTTACCTTTCCCATATCTTTTAGGACAGAAAAAAAAATCCCTGTAATTTCATTAGATAAAAATGACTTCCTGTTACCCAAAGGATGCTGCCTCACTTATGTGGGCAGGGGGAGTGTTCAAGCTTCAGGGTGCCATGTGCTGGGCAATAGAGGAATGAGTTATTTAAGACAGCTTGCCTTGATTTCTCAGTTTGCTACTGAAATCCATGATGATATAAGGTGATTCCAGGCTCAGATAAGCTTCAGTTTTTCAGTGAAGCTCTACCTTCAATTTTCTTCATTAAATATATATATATACACATACATTAAAAAGAGCCTAGTAAAATGGATTAAATGGCTCCCATTGGCTTCTGTTGGGCACTGGTTCAAAATATTAATCTGATTATCATTATGGCTCAAATTCAAATTGTTAAATATATATCTAACTGAAAGCACCTGGACAGTCCCATTATGATGATTCATGGATTTAAAAATAGAAGTATGTTTAAATGCTCTCTTGAACACAGGTCTAAATGAAATCAATACATGCCATATGTCTTATTCATTAAATATTAAGGGAAGATACATAATTTATTGTGGTCTGTGTATGCATATATACCTAGCACTGATTATTCTGTAATAAACCCATAAATAAACTATAAAGCACCCATTTTGGGGAGAGGGGGGAAGAAATCTTCATTAAACTCCCAAAAGTGCACTTTTTTATGATGTGGGGATTAATTTTATTCCTTTAGACTGTAGATGCCTGCATAATAATTCCGTTCTCACCTGTTCAAAAGCCCTTTTCCAGAGAGCAAAGAAAAAAGCAATCACAGCCTCTTGTAGAGCTCTGTGAGGAGATCCTGTGAGCCAGAGAGGGCTGTGCTGGCCTCTGCTGACAGCAAGGTCTGCAGGGAGCACCCAAACTGGGCTGCCCAAACCATTGTAAGGACTCAGGACCACCCCTCACCAGCAAAGCTAAGAAGTCCCTCGATGCATTTAATGGTGCTTTCATCTGGACAGGAAAAAAGGGAGCCCGTGGTAGTAAGCCCAGCTTATTTATTCACTACCAGGGATAATTGCCATTAGTAGTAGTAGTAGTATTGTTATTATTAGTTAGGACTCACACAGAGCCGCATCCAAGGGCACATTTGACTATATTTACACACAGAAGTGCATTTCTACTTTGCTATGCACATCAGGGAGTACGTAATTAACCCGCTTAAACTGAGCACGTGTTTAAAGAACTGCTTGGCTGGGAGACATGTGACACACTGAGCACCTGTGTCATAGGGCTGGTTTTTAAAAGCCTTGCTGCCTTTTTTTCCCAATGTGACCCTTCCCTGCCCATGCCTGGGATGGGTGTTGCCTCAGTGGTGTCTCAGTTTAAAAGAAACCAAGATGCCTACCAGGAAAGTGAGGAATCCTTCTGGGCTAACCTTTGAAATTTGAAATTAAGAGACTTTAATCAGAAAATGTGGAAAAAAAGGATAACAGTTATTTACTACAAATATATATATATGTCTAGACAAAAAAACCCACAGAACAGAACAAACAGCAACACCATAACCCAAACTTTCAAACAAATCAAGACCTCTCTCTGCCCCTTTGGAGCAGTTTCATTTACAGACAGCGGGAGGAGATGCTGCACCTCAGGAGGCAGCGGCTGCAGTGACACGGATAGGGAGAGGGGCTGATCCCAAAGCTCACTTGGGAATGGCGGCCACAGGGACGGGATGTAACTTTTCCTATAGGTAGTGCAAACACCCTCTCACTGTCTTTTGTCCTAAGGCATTGGGGGGTGGGGAGGGGGATTAGCAACTCCTCTGCAGAACTGTGGCAAGATCCTCTCTCTTCCCCCACCTCTCCCCATCCATCACGTTAGAATGCAAAGCTTCAGCCATCCCTTTGTTCAGGCTTTAGAGAGTCAGCTGGCTCTGGGAGCAGGTAGTGGGGGCCAGGGCTTCAACAAGTCATCTCATCCTACCCTCCAACTCCCAAACCACTGCGTTGGTAAGGGACAAAGGCAAAATTCCATGAAAGGTTTTGAAACTATAACAACTGGCCACAGTGATTCAGACATCTCTGTGCCCTACAAAGGCAGAGCAGGCAGCTCTGCCCAGGGCTTCCCACATCCCAGCCCCACTGAAGTGGGAGAAGGGGCAAGAAACGGGAGGAAAAATGTCTCCGCTTTGTGCAGCGGAGCAATGCAGTGACAAACTGAAGGTGGGGAACCTTTGAGGCAGGTTCCCCACCCCTAGAGCCATGTCAGGCAGCTCACACATCCTCTCGTAGGTCTCCAAACACTCTATTAGAGGGAATTGGCTCTAAGGATGACACAAGGCATTGTGCTCATTCAGTGCTGCCAGATTTGCCAGTGGGGATGCTGCAACACAGCGAGGAAATCCTACTGCTTTCTCCATCTCATTCGAGACTTCATTTGCTGCAAGGAATTGAGTGAAGTAACACAAGCACCGCCAGGTAACAGCAGGGCTTCCCAGGCTGTGTGTATGCATAAACCAATATGCACAGTTCTGCATAAACCAATATCAATGCTGTTTTCTTCTCCTGGCCTTTCACAATTACTTAAATAGTCAAAATAAACTTCTCAAGGCCAGGCTTGACTGACCAGTCTTTAAGTGTGAGGGCAACAAAGCAAGATAAAAATCATTAGTTGTACTCTAGTTTTGAGTTCAAGCCAATACACCTGCAACTTCACATGGCTTCTGGCAGATAATGATGAAGTAGGCAAAATTACCTGAAGAGTTTGCATGAAAACCACAAATAAATTTTTATGTTGCGGTGGATTTGATCAAAACATTCCAGTGGTAGCACCACAAGATATAAATATTTGGAACTGGTAATTGTATTCACCAAATTATTCACACCAGAGGGTTAATACTTCACCCATGACTTCTCCATGCCAATTATTTACTAAGCATGCAACTATGAACAGATGACAGGGAACAAACCTTCCAGGTAGCTGCTTAGAAAACCCCTCTGGAAAGTCATTGGAAATGAGTCCCAGCCATCTGAAAGTCAGGAAGCACAGACCCACAGGCAAATGCTCTGCTGTGAACTGGGCTCTGCTCCTACAGGAGACCACACCAGCCACATGCTCAGAGCCCACCAGTCAACCAGATGAAAACCTGGAAAAATAGGAACTATCCCGAAGCTGGGACTGAACATGTAGATCAAAAAGGTACAAGGAGCTGAAAAGTCTTTGCTGCACTCATGCCAAAGTGTCTTTTTTCTTTTTTTCTGTCAGTACCAAGGATGATGGCACTATACCGAAACCATGAGCACAGCTCAGTATGTGTGGCCCGTCTCCATTCACCTCTAGTCTGAGATTGGTAAGGCAAGGTGAAGAGTTCTCACACCCTGAGTAAACCAAAATAAGTCTCAGATTGCTTTGCTGAGCACCCATAGCCCAGTTTGGGTCTGGTCTCTACACATACAGATCAGATTCACCAAACTTCCCAAATTGCTGTGTATGCAGATGGATGCACTATTACCAGACACCCTGCAAAATAAGAGCTGTGAAACCTTTTCCTTTTCAATTTTTCCTCTAAAGAAGCTATCTTTAAGTGCTGTCGAGGGTTACATTAGTTCTCTAAAAATAAAATACCCTTATCCCATGCAGCTGCAAAGGTTTAGTGACAGATGGCGCTACATGAACGTGAATTTGGTTTCTAAATAGCTACATTTCCTTACATAGGAAGTCCACCTAAGCAGCATCGGTATTTTAATTACTTCTTACACATAATAAATAATATATTAGAAATAAAAATCAAGAATTTATAGACATGCCACAAGACAGAAAAGTGAATATTCTCTGTGAGCCAACTCTCTAGGAAGAACTCTCTTAGAGTTGCAAGTGTCCCCCCACTACTCTACCTCCTTAGCCAAAAGTTGAAGGGTGAGAGCAAGAGGAGGTGGTTGCAGGTAACTTCCAGTTTCCCAGGTCACGAAACACCAGCTGCAGAATCTAGTTTCCAGTAGTAAAACTGGTTTTGTAAATATAGTAAATATTTAAACAGCACTGGCAAGTGCAATAACAGCAGAGGTAAATTTCCATTTGACCCAAGCACTGCTCTGGTCCTGGCGGGGGGTGATCAGCTGGCAAGGCATCCTCCAGAGGAAAGGACATCCTCAAAGCTTGGGGGAAAAGGGTAGAACCACATAAAGACCATGAAACACAAAGCGTGAAAAGGGCATCCAGAGTACATCTGTGAGCACACCGGGGAGCAAAGATTGCAGAGACCCACAATAATACAAACTTTATAGAGCAACAGTAACAAAAATCACAACATTTTCTTTGAACAAGTATTACCCTCTTTACTCTTAATTAACGTGTGCAAGGTTAGACTGGATGGGACTTTGACCAGCCTGGTCTGGTGGAAGCTGTTTGTGCCCAAGGTAAAGGCTTGGAACAAGATGTTATTTAAGGCCCCTTCCAACCCACACCTATAGTCCTTGACCAGATACTTAAAGAGCAGATGTGGTCATGTGAATTTACCTTGTTTTTTCACATTAGTGCTAGTAACATCAGTTACTATCAGTGATTGCCTTAAAACTGCTGGACCAGCTTGCCATTTGGGACTCCTCTAGAAAGAGCATTGTGGTAATGTCTAAGTGAAGAGAATGCCCACCAAGGAGAAAGGGGAAACTAGGGAGCACCAGGGCTGAGTGAAGAACATTAAAAACTAAGCCACAAGATTTTGTAAAACGTGGTCCTTTGTACTGTGAGCATGGGATGTTTGTTTCATCCTCCACGTGCATAGATTAAACCAATCTTTTCTCCACTGGTAATTCAGAGAAATTGTAACACATTTGAAGGTCAGCATTTAGGGTTAAAAAACCCCGAGGAGACAGATTAGCAATGCCAGAAGGTGTTCACAGAGCAACCACCTCTTTTCACCCACTTTTGAAGCAAACCCTCTGATCACCCCCAACTCCTGCACTTTGATTCACATGGCAGAGCAGCCTCAAAGCACAAAAACTGGACTGCTCTGGGATCAGAGTAAACTGGTGGTCTGCTCCTGTCATTAAGGAGACCTTAGGCTGCATGCACAGACCAGAGCTAGTCTGGAACAAAGCCTGGAAAACAGGCACAGCCTGCAATCAGGTCCTCAGCACCTTCTGTCTCTCCCTGCTGAGGCTCTCCTGGATCACCACTGGCCACACCAGGGTTGGTGCAGCCCCTGCCCATGGCAAGGGCACCAGTTGGTTTCTCCACATACACTGGCACTGTGACTGCCTTGGGTGATCAGGGTCATGCTCTGGCCAAAGACGCTGTCAGTGTCTCCCTCTCCTCTTATTGCTGGACTCATTGTATCCAGACTGAATTAGATGCTAAATATTTTTGGTCTGTGTTTGGCCCAGCCACCTGTGAGGAGTTGCTCTCTTCCTGCCAAGTTATGGGAACACAGGCTGATAAAGATGGACTTGGTCCTTGAAAGAAGCATTTTTGTGTAAACTAAAATTAATTGGGCTCTCACTATTGGCTGATGGCCCTTCAAGGGCACTTGAAGTGGAAAGCGAGGAGGAGGATGAAGTAAGCCCCCAGACCTATTTCATAAAGACCCCCTGGAATACACCACGCAGGCACCAATGCCCCCACACATGCACAAGAGGGAACTGGGGAAGGGACTGTGGGATCTCTGGCTGGGTGGTGCTGGCCACACCTGCCCGGGCAGATGTCACTTCGGGTACTTCGATAAAGAGCAGATGGCTCATGTTTTGGGACTCGCTCATTTCACATGACAGGACAACATTGCCCTGGGGGGGACACTCACCTGTGAGCCTGCTGACCCTTGAGGATGCAGCCACTGCTCTGGGAAGTCTGGGCATTCTGGGGTCAGTAAGACAACCCCGTGGGACTGTGGGAAACACCTGGGCAATTTAGGTGTTTATACCTGGGGGCTTATTTTCCCTTTTCTCTCTCAGGCTTTTCCTGTTTACTTGATCACTTTCAGCAATAAAACTACTGTTTGGGTTAAGTTTTCAGCAGTGTCTTAGTTTCAGTTTCCACAGCCCTCCGGACCCTCCCTGGAACACTATCACACACTTCGTTCTGGTCAGCACCCAGGGCTTTTCCTTGGGATGGGCATCATGCAGTGACAGCTGGTGGAGCCTCAGCTCCCATCTGGACCCTGCAAACTTCCACTCCTCCCCTTCCTCCTGTCCATAAACCTCCATCTCCACCTCCTCACAGCATTCAACCATGAAGTAAGGGAGCTCCTAGAGAGTTTTTCTTGCAGAAGTGAACTGGGAATCATCTTTATGACATTAATTGCATTATTAAATGTGCAAGATCTGAACCACATTTAATAACACACTAGTTCCAAGCAGAGACAGTTAATCCCCCACTATCAGCTCAACCCTCAGAATATTTGTACTCTAGCTGTGAGGTTTATATGGGCTAAACAGTAGTTACAAAGTTTAATAAGCATCCACTGAAGCTTTCTGAGCTGTTCTGCATTTCCTCACTCAGGCCAAATAAAATCTGTTGTCCTGTCTTCTAAAAGGAGTTTGATATTTCCAAAAACCTCAGTAAGCTGTTGGGAAGACTGAAATGGACAGAAATGCTAACTGCTTTGGGAAGGAAAAAACACTTTCCAAAGCTTCCTTTTTTTGGTTCTGAAGAGGCTTTGAGAAACATTAAGGAGTTTTGAGGAGTGTTTTTACAAAAGGTATATTTAAAGGCATGGGGAAAAAGAAATACTGTAGGAGCTGGAGTTTGCAGCCACACATCCCCCATGGGATCATCTTCACACTGGGGTGATGCAGAGCTCTCAGCTACATCTACCTCATGTTCTGGCCCTGACATCTTTCACAGTGCAGGAATTAAACCAAGAGAGTCACATCAAGAAGAGATGCACATAGACCCTTTGGAGTCATGTTGAACTTTACAAAAAACCAACCCAAACTCCACCAAATAAACATTTCAACATCTCAATGAAAACAGAGCAAGTACCTGCTATTTCAAATTCAGGAAACAATCTTGCACTAGAACAAACGAGAAAATTACCATTTATTCACACAGACTTAAGTATCTGATGGCTATAGATAAACTGCAGTGGGGCTGGAAGTTTCCCTACACCGTCTTTCTGGGCAACAGGAAAGCCAAAGCTTGCAGAGGAAAGCAGGGACGTTTCCTGAGTTGTGGGAATAACATTCGAGAAAGGGATTCACAGCACACTACAAAGAGAAAGGGGTGTCTTGGAAAGGGACATAAACGCTGTAAAGCTGTAGTGCTCTGACTTTTACAGTAGGCACGAACTGAAGGTTTGTTTTCCCCCATTTAGGAGATCCATAAACAAGCATTAGCACCACAGTGCAGACAGAATACTTGAGAGAGAACCGGGTTTGTGGAGGTAGAAACAGTCACACTGAAAGCTACTACAAACTTACTAATTACATATTGTAACATATTCATACCTATATGTCTTCATTTAGATCAATCACTTTAAATTGTAGATGTAGCTACAGGTAAACAAGTAAATGAAATCTACAACATTAACATCAGATTTTTAGAAGTAAACATTTCAAGCAAAATTCTGAATAGCCCATGCTCAGTATACGTTTTTTGGGTTTGGTTGGTTTTAGTGGTTTTTTTTTTGTTTGTTTTTGTTTTTTTGGTTTTTTTTTTTTTTGGGGGGTGGGGGTGTATCTCTATTATGATTTGAGGATGAAGCTGTTCCAGCAGCTCAATGCAGCATTCATCTGGAAAATGCTGGAGTGAAGTCATGTAGTGGTTTTCCTCATCTTCTTTAGCTCCTTTTATTTGCCTGCATCATTTCATCTTAAGTTATCTTATAAGTATTAATGAGCCCATTGTGTCTTCTATCTCCACTTAAATAGCTAAAATTCCAAACAATGGTTGCATTAGAAAAAAAACACAACCACTTTCTTGCTTGGATAAATAAGGAACTCTGTAGCTCTTCAGCAATTAGTGTCAAATTCCTCCTGCCAGGTGTCATTCCTCAGCACTAAGGGGAAAGCCCAATAAAGCTCCAATGACTCCTGCTGCCCTCCAGCCATGATGCTGTTGTCTCAGGCTGTATTTTAGGACAAGGCAGTAAGAGAAACACACGTCCTGCTTTTGTAGCTCTGCAGCACACTGAAGGAAATCACTGACATCGAATCATAGCGATGAGCCCCATCACCCCACTGCTTTAGAAGATCAATCCAGTTTTCTGTTGGCTTTAGTTTTGGGGAGAAGGGAGTTTCAAGGTTTTCATGCAGTGGCAGAAACTCAAGAAAAACTTTTTTCTATGTGACTCTTAGGCCTGGGAGAAAGTATTTCTTTCAGCTTCACTTGTAATATACAGATATTCACAAATATATTTTACATTCATTCACTATTTGTTTCAGATGCAGTAAAACTTCAGCATTAAGATGATATGTAGCCTTTGGCAGGCCTCAGGAGTTAATAATAACCTATACAACAGATATAAGGAAAACATTTTCATCACAAGGATGGTCAAACATTGGAGCAGACTGCAGAATCTCCATCCTTGGAGATGTATAAAACTTCAGCAGACAAACTCCTGAGCAGCCTGATCTAACTAGATTTAGATGACTTCTGGCAGTCCCTCCAAACCTGAATTATTCTAAATTTCTGCTCACTTCAGATATTGGTAGAACTTCACAAAACTATATGAGAGAGTATTTGTAGCTGTCCAGGCAGTGATCTGCAGGCTGCAGACCACCAGCACCTGCAGCTTCAGAGCAGCTGCTGCAGCCACACTGGCAGAGCTGCTCCACTCCTGATGGAAGTGCTAACACAACCAACAAGGAGCCTCTTCTTCCAGAAACTAACGCTCAAAATCCCTGTTGTCCTGGTTAGCCAGAAGTTTGTTTCCTGTCAGGTTTCTGTTCTGCAATTCTGCATCTGGTAAGACTGCAGCCACTAATAGAGCTATTAAGATCCTGAGAAGGAGAAAAGGTCAAAATCATGGAATCACAGAATGCTTTCGGTTGAAAGGGACCTTAAAGATTAGCTCTTTCCATCCTGCCCTGCCATGGGCAGGAACATCTTCCATTAGACCAGGTTGCTCAGAGCCCCATCCAAACTGGCCTTGAATACCTCCAAATACAGGTTGTAAACTGCATGGACTTGGGTTTTGAAACATTCTCAGAACACCTACACAATCCAATCCTTTCACATATATTGTTCTTTTAAAAGCAATGGAGATGGAGGCACCTTATATTCAGGTGTAGAAGGATGAAGCAAAGAGGGATGGAGGGGTATGACAAACAGTTACTTAGATGTTGCTTAATTACACTCATATTTCCTCCAACTGATTTTTGCAACCTTAAGGGATTTGCTACAAAAATAAATGACCTACACATACAGAGATATTCAGTAAGCATGACAGAAAGAATCAAAGGAGAAAAAAAATTGTCCAGATGCTATTAGAAAGCAACTGGTTTGCTCTACCTTCCCTTTGCAGCACTGCCTAGAACAAGGGAGATCTGGAGTCTTTGTTGAAGCATGATAGATATCAAATACATCTACAAACCTTCGTTTCTTGCAGGATTTACTCCCTTAGAAGATGAACTAAGTTCTAGCATCTCTGTTTGGACATCATCCCCTCAACACTCTTACTAAACTAAGTAACAGGATAATTCAGCATAAAAAAGGTCAGAACTGCCATTTCAGATACCTCCACAAGCCTACCCAGTAGAGCAGGTTGGAAAAGAAAAGGTGCTTTGTGTGGCAGGGTGCCTGCAAGTTTCTGAAGTCATCCTATTTCATTTCTAAAGAATGGGGTTTCTCTACTGTTTACAAGCTGCCAGTAGGAGCTTATCTGTATTATTTTTGAAAGAATGAAGGGAATGAATAGTGAGACACTTTTTGGGTTTGGAACTTCCCAATTCACAGAACTGCTTAAAAATCCTTGGCCTCCAATCAACTTCTGCTCTTGTGGTCAAACCGAGAAAGTGAAAATCAAAATGTTAACTCATTTCATACACAAAGGCGATGACAACAACAATAAAAATTTAAAAATGAACCTCAAGTTGAAAAAGACACTTAAATACAATTTTGTAGTGTGGTCTTAAATGCTGGTTGACACTACTGCACTCATAATTCCTTTAAGAAAGAATATTTCATTTTCTTTTTCCACACCAGTAATGTATCAGCATTGTTTCAGTGCTAGAGCTTGGTAGGAAACACTTCTATTAGCAAAGAAATCAAGATTCAAAAATTCCACCTTTCATTGTTGGGACAAACCCCCCTTTCAACTTTTTCTTAGCCCATGACAAACAACAAGGCAAGGAAAACCTCCCCACAGCACTGCTCCTAGCAGGGCCAACGGGGTGAAGAGCATTCCACTTGGATCTTTCTTCTCCATTCCCTACTCTTTCAAGCCCTGCACATCCTAAGCCAAAACTTCATAGGCCTGATAAAATATTACTGTCTGGATGACTCAAGCGACATGATCTGGCTGTACACCCACCGGGTTAGTCAAATAATATGGCTCTGACATCTTCTCTGGAGAATGAATCACACATGTAGGAACAAGCAGCCATTCATAGGTGTAAAAAGAAACACAAAGCTGGTCATTCTCCTTCAAAATCAGGGAAAAAGAAATTTGCTTCCTAACTAAAGCCTTCATTTGTAGCATAACCCACAGCCTTCCTCTTGTATCTAAAGGGCAGAGCTTTTAATGAGATCATTTGGCAATGCAGTTAGCATATTTTTAATCTCTATGCTTAAAAGATTTGTTTTCTTAACAAGTGCTCTCTCATCAACCTGATGTGCTACAGTCACAAAGACCAACTTAATTTCAAAGCATTTTGCATCAGAGTTACACACAAGTTACATCAAGGCCCTAGTAATCTTTCAAAATAAGAGGAGCAAGACGAACAGCATCTCATAAGCCTTTGAAAAATGTGATATACTTCTGTTTTACATGTTTGTTCCTTCACTGAACAGAATACAACACAGAATTAATAGTTTAAATGCATTCTTAACCAATATATTACTCAATTTGTTTAAAAAGCTGCATTTCTTTTATGTATCCTGTTGAAAAAACTTGAGTAGGCAGAATGCATGAACGTTTCTGATAGTTCTGATAGGAGAAACCTGTGTCCTTCTGTACATCTGAGAGTCAGAATGTTCCCAATATGGCCAAGTTTATTTAAAACAAACCAAACCAACAAAACCCCACAAAAAAAGCCCTACAGAACACAAGTGGGGCACAGCATTGAAAAAACTTGTACTGGGAAAAATATACTGGTAAACTCAACTCCAGTATGCCAAGAATATCAATAACATCAACAGGTGACAGCTGTAATCAAGAAAATAGAGGTAGAATGTATATTAACAGAAAGGGGTTTTACTTGACTCATAAGAAACTTATTCATCTTGTAGCTCACTATGCATAGTACAGACATTTGGCATCCTGAGAAAAGCAAATAAGGTGGCTCTGGATAAGACTGGGGACAACTTATGTTGTCCCCTCTCTTTCCCCAAATAATGAATGTTATTGATGCTTTGCATTAAGCAAGTAAAACAAAATTCTCAGCCACAGTCACAAAAGTAAGCAGAATCCTCAAATTAGAGCAAAGCCTTCAATTCACCCTGTTCAGGTGGCCTGGCTCTGGTGCTCACATACAGACCATTTAACACTGAATACAGCTCTCACCACAGAAGATGGCAATCACACAACTAGATAAACATAAACCCAACAACAACAAACTACCACAAACTGCCCCCCCCCCCAACCCCAACAAACAACAAAAACAAAGCTCTCAAACCAACCAACCAAAGAACCCAAGAACCCCACACCACAAACTTCTGACGTTTCACAGCTGTCACCAAACCTGCTGCTTTTTACGAGACTAGAACTGGCATTCATTTCTGGCTAACTTTCAGGAATTACTTTAGCAAGCTTGATAAAACATTTACAGCTCCTCCAGCAGAGGATTCTCATTCCTACAGCCCTTTACCCTGATTTAAAGCAGATGACCCACACACACTATCAAAAGGCAAACAAATAGAAACTAACCAGTATATTCCATCCCAAGGTAAGTCAATACCTTTCATGACATTGCAGCAGATAAAGCCGAGCCATGCCACACCTAAATACTCCTTTCCTGACTACTGGGAGGACCAGCAATGGGGCACAGCTGGTGGCATCTGATGTTACACCACTCCCAGCTGCTGCAGCCCTCACTTTACTTCGGGTACATATTTTTTTCTTTTTTTTTTTTTTCTGCTTAACCTCGAGTAGTGTGTTAAGAACATCCTGTGCTGTGTTTTGTGCTCAAGAAGAATCTCTCCATGCTGGGTGATGGGTTACCATACTCAGATGTCAGCCAAAGGGTTCCTGAAACTGTGGGATTTGAGGCTGCCCAACACTTCTCCCAATAACACTCAGCTCTCCACTGCCAATCCATCAGTCCTGAGATGAAATATTTAGGAACGGAATAGTTACACTGCCTAAAGTATTAAATATCAGCCATTTGGGGACTGTAGTTGTTTAGCTGTGCTCTGATTTCAGACACAAGTTGTTTTCAGGGGCAAAGCCAGGGAAGAATACTTTGTCCACCCACACAGGCAAAGAGAAGCCAGGCCTTTCAGCATGTCTGGCACTTTCATTTCTTGGCACTCTGGGATGGGGAGAGAAATTGAACATTAAATCACGAGGGCTGCCACAGGGTCAACAATGTACCTACGGCTCTTGTGTATTTCAATTTAAATTCTACAAAGATTGGGCAGATTTCCCTGTAACTGATACCCAGAGACCCTCTTGAAAGGGCATGCCAGGCAATGGGAGGAAGCAAATGTCCCTGGTACCCATCAGGCAGTGGCAGGAGGCTTGGCTGCAGCTGCAGGAACAATGAAAGGAAGAAAGGGAGATAAGCAGCCAGGAAATCGGGCACAGCAGAGCAGAAAGCCTTAAGAAAGCAGAAAGTGAGAGCTGCAAGAGGAAAAGCAAGGCCAGTGTCCAGTGTTGAACAGGAGGGAAGTCCATAGCAGAAAGGAAGCCTTCAGGAAATTTCAGATGGTGTGTCAGAGTGAGGGCTGTGGGGTAAAGGCTCCATGAGGTCCGGGCAGAAGGAACACAACACCAGCAAGGGGGAGCAGAGGGACCATGAGCCTCTGTGTAAAGTCCCTGGGGCAGTGGAGGCTGCAGCAGGGGATGCAGGAGCCCAGTTATCCTGTCACTCTGACAAACATTTTAGAAGGAAACTTGGTCCACTTTTAGATACTCAGTCTGAGACAAAAAAACGAATAATAAAAAAAAAATGGGCGTGCACATTTCCCTATCTCAGCAATGCAAAGAGGGGACCCAAAGGAGCTGCACTACCTGGGACAGAAACAGGTCCATATGGAGGAAAAAGGTGTTCAATTTTCCCAATGGACCATAGAAGATAAAGTGATCAAAATCTCTTCAGGTGTCCTATTTCAAACCCTAGACAACCACACACAAATCTTTATTATGGGAAGGTCAGATTTGCTGTGTTAAACACTCAACATTTAGGAACCCTACTGTTAGAGCTGTTGATATGTGCATTTAACCCCACTATTCACCAGTGACTGATGCTGCCTTTAGCTATACAGTAATACATTACTTCACCTGTGGTTTTCAGAACTCATCACCTGGGAAAGGTGCACAGGGCAGAGCCACAAGTAGTTTCTTTTCACTGCTTTAATCCTGACACCCTTTTTCTCTCCTTCCAGTCTCCCTCCATCGTCACTCATTAAAGCTTCCAGGCTTCCCTGCAGTGTGTGGGGACATTGGCTGGCCCAGAGCACCTTACCTGCCAGCAGGGGCTTATTTCTGAGCCAGTAATCTCTCCTGCATGACAAGGCTTAGCTGGGCTTCGTGTAGGCATTTAGAGCTGCTCTGTGAAGGAAGCAGTGACCTGGTTTGCCATGCCCAACCTGGGGTCACAGCAGCGGGCTCAGTTGGTGCTGAGATAGGGTCTTTTCACTGGGTTTCACTGCATAATCAAGGCTTGTTTGTAGGGTATTACTGAGGGAGTAATTCATCCTCAGGATTTCCTACATCCTCATCTGTCCTATATTGTAACCGAAGAGAAGCTGCCCACCAAAACAGATGCTGATCCTAAGGTGGCTTCAGCTATTTCTCTGTCTATACATGTTTTTCCTGAAAAATTGATGTGTAGTGCATGCACATGAAGCCTTGTGTGGGGCAACTCCAGGACTGGAACACGGGCTGATGCTCTGAGGTCAGGAAGCATGGGAAGAGCCACTAATTAATGCAATGCTAGGGGTGTGGGCTGCAATGCCCAGGGTGACAGGTCAGAGGGATGGGCAAATACATCTTGCCCAAGAACCCTACTGGGAATAAAGCTACTTCTTTTCCCCCCTCTTCCCCTAAAATCCAGAGAACAAGAATATTTTGACAAAGAGGGTCAAGGCCAAGCACTTTTGTTGTTGATCTCGGTGTTAGCAGTGCTGTCAGTGACACCACAGAGGATGAAATTGCAGAGAGCTTTTTGGACACACTGTGCTTTGGTGTCACTCTCCCTAATGTCATGTGACAGGACCATTCAGGGATGCACCTTATGCATCAGGCTCTGCTGTTTCTCCTCAGGAAATGGCTCATGTGCATCAAGACAGCAGTCAGCACCTGAGCCTGCACCTGTGCTCCAACACCACTGTCCAAAGTGAATGATTATCAAATATCTTGTACCCTGTTAAAGAGGGAATGAAAATCCCTCTCCATGGATAACAATGATTGATTAAGCTCTCTCCTGAAGGACAGGGACCTGCTGGACTGTCTGAGAGATGAAGCAAAGGATTTATTTTTTTTTTTCAAGTTACACAGTGTGTTGGGGAGTGGGAAGGCAAGTCAGGGGTCCCAACTCCAAATGTTCTGTAGACTATTGGGACTGTACTGTGAGCAGACATAACCAGCTGGTATGGGATTTGGGTTATTTCATGTGAGGGAATGCCAACAATAGCAGCCAATAAATCTCTGCTGCACAGCTGAATTTCAGCATCACCAGCTGTATTACTTTCCTAGCACATAATGTTCATTTGCTCATTCATTCTTACTATCCCATTGACTTACCTGCCTAATTTATAGCATACAAACCCTTCAAGTTATGGATTTTGGCATCTCACAGAATAGCAGCAGTGTGCAGTGAAAGCAGACAATGGCACTGCCAGCCCCCCAAAGCTGGGGACCTGCACAGCACTTCCCAGCAGCACTGGATTTGCCCAGGGTGTCACTCAGAGTAGACACAGTTCATCCCATCTTTGATATTAAGCTTGACTGATACTTCTCTCAGACTTGATACACTACAATATTATAAAAATGGCAAACCATGATACCAGTTGAGTCCTATTATATATTCTGTTTGATATCTTACCCTGTCTTTAAAATGCTGATGTCATTCACTCGTTGCCCTCCCCACCACCACTGCAGCACCCCCTGAGGCTCTTGACTTTGCATTTTCCTCTGAACAAAGGCTTTCTGCAAGCAGGAGCCCCTCCATTGCCTATTGCTGCTCCTCCCTGCCCCCAGCACCCATGATCAACCAAACTGTGCTCTTCTCATTGGCATTAATGTTCTCACCCTATGCACTCTGATAATTGTTGGCTTCAACGGAAGGAAATATACACCCATATAATACCCAGGCTGAAATCAAGCTCTGTTACTTTTCTTGCTAACATGTCCAGAGATTTATTAAAGCGCTGAGTCAAGCCTGTCAGAAACCAGAGACATTGCTTGTGAATAAACAGCTTTGGTGTTTATTCCTCCTGCCTCCTCATCTGCCATGCTGCACCAGAGGAGGGTGCCTTCTGATAAGCAACATGTCAGGCTAATTATCCACAGAGATTTTAAGCTGCATATTTTCTCTCTGGACTAATCTGACCCAGCTGTGGGAAAGGCATGGTTTTAATCAATCCTTCTATACATCCCATGACACTCTGATACATGTGCATGCATAGGTATGTGCATCACCCAGTAAAATAACCACATTGTACACCCGTAACAAGCCGCCTATCACATCCTGTTCTGTTTGCCTTCCCTTTAGTGCTGTTTCCAAACAAATTAGTGCTTACAAAACATTTTTTCCATAGCTACATTTTTGTAATAGATTGACTGTCCTGCAGTTTCACTGGAGGTAAAAAGGGAATATTAAAGGCTATATACCGTCTCAATACTGTTCAATAAGCACATGGGAAACAGAGGGAAATCAACCTTCCCCCCAGTATGTGAGCAGTCATTTAAAAGGGACACACCATCCAAGCCCACACTAGAAGCTTCGATGCACCCAGTGCTCCACAGTCATCCAAGGTCTTCTTTTCCTAAAGCAAGTGACAGAGCCAGGTTCCAGTGAGAGCAGAGCCCTGCACGAACTGCAGGGTCACTTAGGAACACTGCACTGAACAGTGTGGGATGTGACTGTTTATTGTCCCTGGTGGCACCTTGGGTCGGGTGCTGCCCTCACTCCAGCAGCAACAGAGGCAGCTTTGCTCCCAGACTGCACTCCTTTCCTTTTCTTCATCCTCACAGAGCATTATTTTTCCTTTGGCCCTAGCTATGGGGATTGAAAGGTGGAAGTAAGAGTAGCTTACATGGAGAGAGGAATGAAGCAGATGCTGGATGGGAAGCAGGACCTGTACAAACGGTTTAATTGAGTAAAACACGACCTGTTAGCAAACACTGACCTGCTTTAAGGGCAGGACTTGGGAACACAAAGCAAAGCTCAGCACAACTTGGGGAAGACTAAAAAAAGCACCACATTTTCACCCTGTAGTCTCTGACTCTAAATTGCATGGGAGGTTAGGAGAGTCTCAAACAGAGACCTAATTAGGTAAGATGTAAAAGAACAAACCTTGCTTTCTTCTAAAGTCTCTGAGAATGGAGACAGAATGGTAAACATAATTACTCAAAAGTTTGGTTTATTTGGCTTTTGGTGCAGCAGATTTTCTTTCTCACATTAACTGCTATTCACTGATTTCTTAAAAAAAATAACAACAACAACAACAACAAAAAGTCAAAGCCCAATAAATAAATAGCATTGTCAATGGCCTTCATAGGACTTGCTGCTCCAGTAATGATGCTCACCTTGCTGTACCTACTGTGACCACCACAGGCAGAGACTTTTGTGCTGATGGCATGGCTGGAAAACACGGGAAACAGGCAACAGTGTGGATGGGAAGCACCAAGCTACAATGTCCAAAATACACCCCAGCTATGTCTTCAAATGGAAACAGCTTTGTTGTCCAAATTGTTATTACTTTTCTAATTCAGTTTTCTCCCTGAAAGTCCTTTTGCAGTCCTCAGCCAGTCTGTGCAGGGAATGCCCTGCACTCAGCAGGCAGTGGCAGTGGGACCCTGTGTATCCCTCGTGTGTCCCTGGTGTGGGCTGGGGGACCGTGGTCATGGCTCTGTCACATTGTGGCATTCCCAGAGGATGGGCAAGAGCTCTTCCCACTCCCTGAGTGGGTGTGAGAGCCAAGAACAGGACAGAGACAACTAGTACTGTGCCCGTGGCTCAGCCACATGAGCAGCCTGTGTCCACATTCCCTGCAGCAAACTGTTAAACTTCAGCTGTAAATCCATTGGTTTTGGTTGTTTTGCCCCTCACGCTGTCCTTTCCCATTGCTGAACCTGAATTGATGGTTCCTGGGGGTTCTTGCACCAGACCAACCTTCTGGCTGACACATTTCCTTTGCAGCTGAGCACAATGACTTTGGACCAAACAAACTCTAAGAACCTACTTGACTTTGGGTCTACCTAACTGAATAAAATGGAGGACCAAAAAACATTACAAATTGAGGCAACATCACAATTGAAGAGGACACGTTTGAGAACACTGTACTGAGGGCTGCATGCTCCTGCAGAATGTGGTATATAGTGCATTTGTGAAGGTTTAATGGAGGGTCACATAAAAACATGCATAAAATAAGGCAGAAAAGGATTTCCTGGGGAAGAAGCAAGAACATAATGTCCAACTATGTTAAATTCATAAGACTGTAATTTAAATAAAGTAATTTTAGAATACCAGTAGTCTACCTTGTCACAAAGCCCTTACAGACATGTTAAAGTAGTAAATGAAGCTTTAAAGTGTTTCAGTGTGGCCCAGGCCACAAGCCAGAAGAGATGAGGGATAGTGCTAAAAATTATTGAAATAATTGGTCTTGTGCAATCTGTGTGTCTTTCATTGATCCCTGGGTGTTGTTTGTATCAGCACAATCCACAGAGGTTCTGTCACAGAAACCACTGTGATGGGTAAAAGCAGTGTCAGAGCATGTAAAAAAAGCCTTTTAGGCTCCTGAGTTAATTAAGGGATTGTGAAAAATGGCTCCTGCCTCTTCTGGGAAACTGATCATGCCACCCTCATTCTTCGTGTTAATGAAAAATTCATATTCCTCTGGAAAAACAGCAATCTGGTGGCTTACAATTAGGGAAAGATTTTCAGTGTAACATCATGTCTGACTGTTACAAATGGTGCTCCTTTTCCTATCGTTGAGGTTAAAGTGCAGCGACGTGCTCTGCTCCAGGATTTATAATGGGAGTAATGTCAGTGTTGGGTTTGCCAGTGGATGAAATAAAGGTGGAGAGATAGGATGAGAGATCTCATCTTCAGAAGTGGTGGTTGGAAAAGGATAAACTCCCAGCTGTCTGGGGATTTTCTACATCTTTAAGAGTTTTATGGTTTCAGAATTGTCTTTGGAACAGAATATGATGGAGTGAGTGGTGACTGCAGACCCTGCAGTTCCAGTGTTATCTCTGTGACTTAAGTGGGTACTTTGGGTGAAATAATGAGCTTTGTAACATTATTTAACAAGCTGTTCAGTTATTTGCCAGCTCAGTAGAAATACTTGTTGGAATCACCATCCCTGGAGGTGTTCAAAAAAAGACTGGACATGGCACGTAGAGCTCTACTCTGGCTGACAAGGTGGAGATCAGCTGATGGTAGGACTTGATGAGCTTGGAGGTTTTTTCCAACCTAAATGGTTCTGTGATCTGTGTGATTCTGAGCAAATACTGAACTGGCTGAAGGATTAATATCCTGCTTCCATTTTACAGAGCCAATCCTTCCTGTAAATTACTCTTTTATTTTTAATTAACAATGAGAGTCTGAGTGTTGCAGTAAACCTTCTATGTTCTATGTTGCAACTTGCTTGGTATTCAGCCCAACAGAAAACTTGTCCTGAGATCTCTGGTTGTTAAGTGAAATCTTAAAACAGCATTATTATAAATATTCCCAAATATTTCTGTGCTTACTTATCATATTTCAAACCACCTATTTTCAACACTATTTTCTTGCTGAAAGGCAGCCCTAATCCACTAAAGACAATATTGACAGAACACAACAGCCCTTTGCACTTTAAGTAGAGTCAGTTCCCCTCTGCAGACTATAGCAAAGATGACTGCTCTTTGATTTACCCCATTTTAGTTTCTTTTAAGCATGGGAGATTAGGAAAACAGAAGATAATTTCAAATATGGTGGCACTACCTGCAAAGAATTCTATTGAAGCACAAAAATGATTTTTCTTTGCTTTTTATATTTTCAAGAGCAATATAAAAAACACGATGTTGGTTCAGAAGTTAGGTAAGGTCTGTGTTGGCAATTACAGTTCTTTTATTGGACATATGCTACTGAGCATTGAACACTTGTTTATGTAGGCATGGATTTAAGAATAACACCACAAAATCAAATGGATAAAGTGCAGACCTGTACTGAGAACCAGGCCTGATAAGTCTGCCTACTTCTACAGCTGACAAAAAGGGGAAAAACTGCCATTATAAGAGAAGAAACATATTTTAAATTATGGTTACAGAATGAGACAACCTTTCCTGCAAAGTCCAGAGCACTGGAAAACCCAGGTCCCCTGTGTACATGCATACTGTGTTTGTTGCAGGAAATATTTTAACTTACTTACACAGTGGTTTATTTATAAGAAAACTTAACAAAGCTGTACTGATTAAAACAGTTCTCTTAACATAGTTTGTTTATATATTTCAGAATTATGTTTCAGAATAAAAAATTAGGCACTTTAAACCAGGTAACAACCTACACCAACACAGTAAGTTTCAGCAAACAATGACCAAGAAAGAGTGAGTGGGGGAAGTCAGTGTGAGTCATGGACTTGAGTGATGGTCTTTGCCAGATCTTATTCCTTGTATCAGAATTTTCTCCCTAAAAAGGATTTAGGAGATAAAAACGTAAATGGAACATGTCCTTGTATTTCTCCATCTCATAAGGGCAGTTTCCTACACTTTCTAGTAACAGAAAAAACACCAAATAATATATTTTCAGAGCCTTCACACATCTGAAAAAAAAGGCAGAAAACAAGAGGGAGAATAAAAACTAATATAAGCTAAAACATTATTTTGTAGTAAACAATAGAATATAACGTGCAATAGTGCAATTTCTCCTTTGCTGCTCCAACAATGAAGTCTTGGAAGAATGTCCCCTGCATGTCACTGTGTAGGAACCCACATCTAACTGCGTGTTTGCCGGGCACTGCTGGGTTTGCTGGGCTTTGGAGCCGAGTCACTCTGTCCAGGCTCGCCCTTCCCCTTCCCAAGGTGGCGGAGCTTCTGATCCCAGCGCTGCAGATCGAAAGCAAAGAAATTGTGAGAGAGATAACAGAAGAAGAACTAAATCATATTTAAAACAAAAACATGTTCACAAACAGCAGCAAAAGGAGAAAAGCTGTTGTTTTCATCACATTGCCCTGCGTTGGTCTCAGGGGGGGAATGTGAGGTTATCGGGAAAAGTCACTTTAAATAGGGAAACCATTTCCTGGCTTTCTTGTAGCCTCTGTGAATGAAGGGGCTGATACAAAGCATAATGGCTTCAGCACAAAGGGGACTCACCTTTGAAATATTAAAATTTAAATGAAGCTACTGCTGCAGTCTTTGGGAGAAGCAGGATGAAAAAGCAATCAAGTGATTTTTGCTAATTATTAAAAATTATTATTATTTCTTTATTTTTAAATTTGCAGGTAATAGCAACCACAGGAAAAAAAAAGACATAAAAAATACAGTTGGTTCAACTGGTGATGCTTTTGGAAAAGGAGCTGATAACAAGAAATGGTGATGATGTGGCAGGGTCCTTAGCAGCTACACGCTGGGCATGAGGGCAGGTCACAGATCACAGGGAAGTAAGTGAGAAAATAAGTGAGTTCAAAAAAAAAAAAAAAGCCCAACAAATGATGTTCCCACCCAAGAACTGGAACTGAGCACAAGTCAGCCCACAGAGGTAACAAGGTATTTTCTCTGGGGCGCTGGATTTCACAGTTCTGCCAAATCAAACAGCTTGGAATAGGATCCCCCTATCTTTTAACTCCTGTAATCTCCATGGATGTGACAAATTGCACAGAAAATCTTGCATTTGTAATCACAACAGTATTTTCCTGCCAGTGACTATCACACTGCTGAAGAAGATGCTGAGTGGAAGAGAAGACTGGTTTGCAGAGGCACAACCACTATGGTGAATCAATGGGTGAGAAATTGTGTCAAAATAAGAATATTCTGTGTAAAGTGACACTCCTAACAACATCAAAACCAATGATACTTTGCAGTGCATCAAAACGTAAAACGGCAATCCTTCCAGAACTTGGAAACATTAGAAACAATGTCAATTAGAAAACAACAGAATGTATTTTCAAATAGAATTATGGTTGTTCAGCCTGGAGAGGGCTCCAGGAAGACCTCGGAGCACCTTCCAGTACCTAAAGGGGCTACAAGAGAGCCGGAGAGGGACTTTTGACAAGAGCTTGTAGTGACAGGAGAGAAGGGAATGGCTTCACACCGACAGAGGGCAGATTTAGGTTAGATACATGGAAGGAATTCTTCCCCATGAGGGAGGTAAGGCCCTGGCACAGGTTGCCCAGAGACACTGTGTGTGTCCCATCCCTGGAAGTGTTCAAGGCCAGGCTGGACAGAGCTCTGAGCAACCTTGGCTAGTGGAAGATGTCCCTGTCCATGACAGGGTGGTGGAACAAAATAATCTTTCAGGCCCCTTCCAACCCAAACCACTCTAGGATTTGATGATACTTTGCTTGCATTTGAGGTCACTGCTTTCAATTCGCTATGACATGACCTCCCTATCATCTACCTCCCTCAGCTAAGTCAGCAAGGTGAACTTAGAATAATTGCTAATCTACACAATTTGGTAAGAGACTTGTATTTATAGAACCTTAAATCTGGAAAGTATAATCCTGTCTTAGTCTGGAAAACATTTGTAAAGCCCTGGTTTTTTTCTTTAATCAGTATCACCCTAATTAAGCAAGCGTGTGCTGTGGAAGACAGTTTATCTATGGAGTTAAAACACTCCTACTCTTTGCTTTTTTGAGACAGAGGTTTTGACTGCTGCTAAACTAGAGGACTTTGGGGCAATTCAGTGTATCCCCTTAGTTTATTCAGCAGGCATTTATCAGTAATACAGCAAATAACACACCAAGTTAGTTTTTGATAAATGGTATTAATTAACTGGAGGCGGCATGTGTATTTTCTTCTTTTACTTTGAAAAGATTAGGTAGATGTTTCATGGCACTCGCAACATTTGATTTTTGGTGAGGTATTTTCTTACCTTCACTTTTTTACCGAGACGATCCTTCCACTTCTCAGCTATGGAGCCTTCCACCAGGAGTAACCTACACAACAGAGACAACCAGTTACTCCCTCACCAGGCTATACAACCCAACACAAGCAAGACTAAGATCTTGGTGCCTGCAGAGAGCCTTTCCTTGCCA
>JAWWEW010000002.1:1428230-1441813 GCA_035583185.1 Anabacerthia variegaticeps | reverse complement strand
TACTCCCTCACCAGGCTATACAACCCAACACAAGCAAGACTAAGATCTTGGTGCCTGCAGAGAGCCTTTCCTTGCCAAATACTATGAAGGAGATGGAGAGATAGTCACACCAAGTTTTTCTTTCCTTGTAGCTCTGAAATTCAGCTTTATGACAGGGAAACAAATAACAACAAACATGCTCCAAGGACAGTGCAGAAAGTTACCTGGAACGCTCCTCGTCCTCATAGCCCATGACAATGTACTCTTCATTGGCATTGAGTGGTGGGCACAGGCACCCAGAGTTCGTGTGAAGGTTTACAGTGTCCTTTGGGATGTTCACCAGGGAAGATTTCAGGATCTCCTTTACTTCCACTACCACAGTGACATCGTGACATTTAGTCTTCACCTCCTTCACTTTAGCCCGAATGACTGGGAAAAAGTCACAAAGAGTGTTGTTAGGAGCAGCAGAAAATGCAGGTTACCCCCAAGCTGTTCTTGGTGACCTTTGGGATTAGTCTTTTGCACGGTCCATTATCAGGAGCTTAGCTGAACTCCAGCAATGTCCATGCCCCCATCTCTTCCCTTCATTACTTCACCCTCCACCAAGGGGGTCCAGGTAGCTCATGTCTCTTAGTGGTATGGTCAGGAGCAGGAGTTATGTACCAGCTGGATTTATGTTCTGTTTAAGCTGGGCTTTGACTTTAGCAGCCTTTCTTCTTCACCCTTTCCACGTTAAATATATTTAATCCATTTCTTGTACAGTCTCCTTCTCCAGCTGTAACTGCTCCCTCCTTGACTACCTGTAGCACAGATGAGCAAACTTAATCTGTCACTCTGAACCTTTCACAAAAAGTGAACATGCATTAAAACTTCTCATATCACTACTTCTGCTCGATGACAGGCCCTTACCTTTTTTATTCTCCCTCCAGTGACCCAGCACCAATCTGCTCTGCTCTTTATGAACTCTGAACACTCCTGGTCTTGACCTCATGACCTGCCTAATTGTTTCCTCCCTCACCCTTTTTAAGTTGTACAGGACGAAAGGCTGCCTTTCAAAGGCAAACCTTTTCATTTCTCTCATGGTGACCAGTGAACTGATACTACATGCAAATGCAAAGCCAAGCCAGAGGTCATGCTCTAGTGCATGCCACATTCACAGCCTGCAAACATAACTTTCCACTACAAATAGCAGATTCCCCGGATTCCAAACATCTTCTAACCTTTGTGAAAAAGGTAATGTAGAAGAAAGAAAACCACGGATTTACACATCTCTTCACATGTATTGCCCACAAACACCATCAACCAGCAGGCATTACAGGCACACTAAATACAGCTGCCAACAAACACTAACTTATACACTTAATATGCACAATTTACCGCAAATGATCCACTTTTTAAGACCTTGCTTTAGTCCAGAGTTATTTCAAATGCATTTTGAAACCTCTTTGATTTCAAAAGCTTGAGAAGATGGGCAGTAGCGACTCTGCCATGTGCAGGTACCTCTAGAGAACAGTCACTCTGTACATTTTTTCCAAACAAATCCACACAAACAACATAAAACTGAATAGTCACCTGAAAAATAACAATGTTTGAATACAGTTATAATTTTTTAGCTTTTAACACCTATTTTTAAAAGAAGCTTGTCTGGCAATAGTGTTATAAATGCATAATCTTAATATTATGCAATTGTTACCATTTAAATAAAGCCTTTAAGTTCACATGATTAATGAGAAAAAGAAAGGGCACAATTTTTCAATTCCTGTGATACGTATTCACTGTCTTCATCAGCCTAATTTGCTTGAAACAGTCTGTATGAAGAAAAGGAGCGGCCTGGACCTGTGATATGCCTGAAGACCACAACAGTCTGGACAAGGGAAGACATAACATGGACATATCCAACAGCTGCATATATCAGAGCTGGAAATCACAGAGGCAGTTCAGGCACAGCAGCCCACTATGTCACTTTAGTCACATCACTTTTCGAGCTAAAAAGGTGCTTGAACCCTGAATGTCTGTGCTGACACTGAGATAACTCAACGAAGAAACTCCTGTACTAACATAATAAGCTAATCCCCTCCATCCTTTTAATTTGGCAATGTTTCAGACCACATCTTCCTCCTCTAATAAGTACCATTGGGTTATCCATCAGTAATTTCAGAACTTAGGCTTCTTTACTGAAAATTTTTCCCTCCCTGGAGCCTTAAACAAGTTGGGAGCTGGCCATGCAGCTGTTCTTACCATAGTTGTAGTTGTTGCGTAGATAGGTCTTCTGGGTAGCTTTTACAGGCTTGCACTTGCAGCGGTCTATAGAAACAGAAAGCTTTGTTTAGAAAGAAAAGAGTATGTGTTCAGTGACAATCTTCCCAAAACCTCAAACTCACACCTAACAAAAATTTCACTGAATTGACTTGCTTATTACAGTAAAATACTAAAAACCACAGGGCATTCCTGGTCTGTTCTTTTGGGAGATGTGGAACTCTCCATGAGACCTGACATGCTGAAATTAAAAAAAAACCAAAACCCAAAAAACAACGACACAACAGCAAAGACACAAGGACTTGGAGTCTGAAGTGACAAAGTCTCTCCTGTGCTCACAGGTGCTGTGATTCCTTGCACCAAATCCTTGCAATGCTGTTCTCTCTTCTGTACTAGACTTAGGGAATGCCCTCCTTTCTGCACCTTTTTTCACACAGGCCATAACAGAGACACAGAAAGAAAATACTATGACAGGGCACAACTTAACATTTGATTGGAGATTATATGTATCTCATGTTGATTTAGCAAACTGGGATACTCTGGATAGCAGGCATTCATAGAATCATTTGTGTTGGAAGAGACCTTTAAAGGCCATCTAGTCCAGCTCCCCTGCAATGAGCAGGGACATCTTCAACTAGATTAAGTTGCTCAGAGCCCTGTCCAATTAACCATAAGGAATCGTGTAAATTTTACACAATTTTATTATGACCCAGAACTCCAGGTTTAATTGAAATAGAGAAATTCTTTGGGGCCATAAGGATAGCCTTCAAAAGACAACACAAATGAGCACTGTCGGAGCAGCATTTCCAGTTGTGCAGCTGCCAGACAGCTAGGAACTGTAACGGAGGTAAAAACATTTTCATTAGTGCCTGGGGAATGCTAATGCTGAAGCTCCAGACCCACATGCTCATTAACACCACTGGTATTTCATGGCTGGATGCTATAAGGCAAATATTGACTTATTTCACACTAGTGTCTAAGTGAGGTTTGGTCAAGTAATTTGAAACAGCCAGTCCCAGTATTACATACACCTGGTCATCTACTTGGACATTTGATTTGGCATTTAAATGGAAGTGACTTAATACAACTTATTTCTATACACCATCATTCTAAATATCAATGCATATAAGCTAGGGATTCAGTTAAATCCAACATGAAGAGTCTGAAAAAGAACTTTTATTTGCTACATAAGATTCCTGCATATTTAAAAAAAAAAAAGAAATGGAATCATACAGTTATGGACTTCCCAAATCATTATTTACTTTCTATAGGAAGAATTTTTGTAGTTAATATACAAAAAAACCCCAAAAAAACACAGGAGAGAGGAAAACATTTCAAAAGAAGAGCATATTGTTTCCTTAACTTCCCAGCACATCCTCAGGAATCTATATATATAGTCCTATAGACTTTAGCTTTTGTATGAGACTGTGTTAGAATAACAAAGGCAGAGAGAAGGGAAGTGATTTTTGGCTTCCTTTCTGCCTATGGAGCCCGTTCCCTAAAAATGATGGGTAATTTTTAAGCTTGAAACATGGCCTCAAAGATGTGCTGCTATGACTCACACTCACATAGGCACCTCAGTGCTCAAGTCCAACAAGTTGTACAGCTTAACATTCTCCTGCTCTACAGTATTTTGCTCTGCAGCATAAGCAGAATAAAATAGACTAAACTGCAAGACAAGAATACACAGCCTCCCATTTCCCTCAATTTTAAGACAGTATTGGATTCCTTCATTTTGAGAACATATTTTATTAGTCTTGTTCTAGAAATAAATTACAGACCCGCCCATGTTCTTACTGAAAAATACCACCTAGTCACCCTAGTGCTTTTTAAATTTACAGTTCAAAGGACTTTACAAAATGCTGTAGTACTCCTAATTACTATTTAGAGATAAAGAAACTAACACAAAAGTAATTGGTCAAGGTCAGTTATAAGTGGTTCCAGAAGCCACAGAGCTGAGAAAAGGATTTTCTGAAAACACATCAGTTTGCTACTTGCAAAACAAACAAATCTCTATTTACAATGGCAAAATTACAAATTTACTTTAGTGAAGATATAAATAAAGCCATTACAAAACACAGCCTTTTAGGTGGTCAAACCGTGTTTGTCAGTTTAAACAGGTGCAGCACATTGAACCAGAAATTGTGTTTGCACAGTGAAAAGAGTGATAAAAATATTCCCCTTCCTCTTCATCAGCAATTTTTCTGTGCATCTTCACTGTATTTTCTGGATGGGATTTTCTGGGGTCTGGTTTTGCTTTAAGTATTCAAAAAGCATCACAACAGCAACAATATGACTGGAACTTTTCCATTGCAGTGTCACTGGAATTACATGCCCTCTGCATCCCTAATGACAGGCAGCACTAAAGATGTGTTTCACGTTTTTTATGTAAGGTGACATTGAAGGCACACAGCTTTGCTTTTATACTCACAGTGAAGCTTGTATGCTCTTTGTACAGTCACTGTCAAGCACGAAATCCACACTTACTCAAAAGTGTAAGCTGAAAACAGCTTACAACTATGAAGATACTAACATTAGTAAAAAAATAACAAGTCTTCCAGACAGTCCCATGCTCAATGCAATTTAAAACAAAGCTTGTTAAGGGGCTTGCTTTTATCAGTTTTTCTAATTGTAGCTGGGTTTCCAAAGGACATGTGATTTAAAGAACACCTTCCACCTATATAGCTGTTTTCACTATGAAAGGAAATGAACTGTAATGATCACCTACTGATCACAATTTAAAACTGTATTATAAACTGGGCATTATTAATACCTTTCTACATTTTGGCCACAGAAGAATGCTGAAGTTGTCCAGGTTTACGTAGATACCTAATTTTATGCTCTACCTCCACACTTAGGTGTTTATGTTAATGAACTGAACATCAGTGCACACTGTAGCTCATCAAGGCCTCCGGAGAAGGAAAGACACAATGACCAACCCTAGGTTTCCAAGTGTCATCTCCTTGACAAAAGCCTAAGACAAAAACTTCTGATGGAATCATAATAAAATTCAAGGAGACCTACAGTCACTGGCTTGTTTGAGCAACAAATTCACATTTCTATAATTATTAGCTACCAGCCTTGGCTTTGCTTCTTTGCATTGTCTGTGAGAGGTGGTAATGCTCAGGGGGTTTTATTCAGTTCCAGAAAAAAACCCAAACACAAATAAAAAGCAAAAGGGCACCTGCTGGAATAAAACGAGACTCAGAAGGTCTTGCCCTCAACCTTCTTAGGCTAATTGGAGTTTTGTCATTATCTACAAAGAGTGCTGAATTTACTTTGTAAACTTTAAAGTCAGAATGAACCACTATCTTACTGGTTTTTCCCAGGGAAAATCATTTTAATGATTATTCTCACTGTTGAAGACAAAACTTTTAATAAACTCAGCACAGCCCTGCTGATTTCAGATATTTTGAGGCTGACCAGCCCCAAATGCCACCTGCCCATGGGATGTAAAAGCACAATATGCAGAATTCTTAGTCAAGAAAGAGTATTTAAACATCACTTAGTACCCCTCTTACTTAATCAAATATTAAAAGTATTTGAAAGACTACAGCTTACTTACCGATGCCGGCGCCTCTACAGTTGCCGTTATTAGAATCCATAGGGAAATCTGGCATGGATTTGTAAAATACATAAAGAAACGTTAGTATTTTAATATTGGACTATTTCCTTGTTACAATCTTTTCTCTTTCTCTAGTATTTAGTATATTAAAACTTAATAACTTCATTAATAAACAAATTGTAATGTTCTAGAGGCCAGTCTTGTAAAGCTGACATGATTTTTTATCTGGACTTCACCTGAACCCAGCAGGCTAAATGATGATCCAATCATGTTAAATGATGAAGCAGATGAAATATTACATTTCCACTGGTGCACAGACTGGCAGGTTTTAGACAAGGATTGAAATTTATGGCATGAACTATGAGCATCTACAAGAAGTACATGTACTGTTTGCATTTAATTAGATGATGAAGGAGAAATTACTTCCTGTTTTCTTTTTTGGTCACTGAGGAAATCAAACCAACCAACCACAACCATATCATTGAAGAAAATGCCAAAATAAACGTTTAAGACCTTGCCCTTCCCCTCGGTTTAAAAACACACTGATTATCTTGAAAAACAGATAAGGAACAGAAGGAAATATAGGCACTGTGCCCAAAGAACTGCTTTCAGACACATTTGTAAGTGGAACGTGGCCCACATTAGTAAAACATCATTTCAAACCCACTGTTTATTAAATCACACTATTTAATGAGTTTATAAATATACTTAATAATAAACCCCAAGAATGTTAATGCATATAACCTCATACAAATTAAGGACAAAATAAAAGCATGAGAAACAAGATTTGGGAGAGAGGCAGGATACTTTATTACAATGGCACATGAAATAGAAAAACAAACTAGCTTTCAAAGAAAAAGCCTGCTTTAATTTTGCATGCCCAATCATTTATGCTATTTTTCCAAGTCTGGAAGCTGGTATCCTACAAACATCATCTTTCTTAAACATTATCATGGATGCAACACCCCTGCTTCCACAATGTAGGACAAATGAACACATGACCATGTAAAAAAAACTCCACTCTCGCAGACTGAGCTGGGAGGATTTGGATGTAAGACAGCCCAAGATGCTGATGATACTCAGTATAGGTGAAGGCATTAGATGTGTGGATTAAATGTTAAAGGCTGGGACCATTATTTAACCACAAATTCTGTAAGCACATTATTTAAAATACTTGTTTACAGGAAAAATTATATTATTTAAATAATTTTGCCATTCTTCTTCTTAAAAAAAATAAATTTAAATTCTCCATCTTAATAAAGACTTACACTACTCACTGCAACATGAAACTTCACTTACATAAATGAGCATATGCCTAAATCACAGTCAGGGCAAGAATAAACCTAAAAAACAACTAATTCCCTCATATAATAACTAACTTCAAAAAATGGAGACTTCAGGAATAATTATCCTAACCAACATAAGGAGCAAAAGGTATAGAAGACAGCACAGAAGGACTCAGTAGATGCTGTTCTATATCCAAAATCCTGTTGCTAATAAAAAATCCCATCCATTTTCTTCCAAATAAAGTTCCAAACTACTGCAGAATCCTAGTTTATAGGACAAAATCAATATTTTCATGGAGCCAATTTGGTCTTTGCTTATCAGGTACTTCCATGATCGCTCTAATGCTTCTCTATGTTGCCTTGTAACAAGTCAAATTATACAAGCTGATTCTTACTTATATGTTTTATTTTGGTTATGCACTTGAGCTACTCCCAAGTGTTAAGAACACATTTTATGTTGCATCAAGTGCTTTCCTGTATACCGGGATGATGAAAGAGAAATTAAAATGGTTTTCCTTTTGCAAATGGCAAGCAAAAGGATGACCACATTTCTTCTTTTTCTCTTGGGCCAATCCTTCGTTGTCCTGTTCATTCAGTCAAGTTGCAGCTTTAAATCTACAATTCCCTCTGATGTGGTAAAAGGACGGAGAGTGCTCAGGTCTACAGTCTGATAATCCATATGCTCTCACTGCAGAGAGAAGTCTGAAAAACCTTCCAGCCACCATCTATGGAGACGTGGCTCTGCTTCTTCTTCACAGAGGAGACAAGAGAAGTATCAGATCAAATGCTTTAACCATATTCCATTCATGGAAGGAAAAAGGAGCCCTTCCTAAATCAAGGGCTGATCCAAGCAGTCACAACTTCAGGGTCCTTGAGCAAACCGAGTCCAACTCACACTGAGATGGCTAAAACTAAATCAGGTTTTCAGCCTTCCCTGGCCCACAGGGGGTATGATGCTCACGGGTACTGGCTAAGGAACTGTCCTTCCAACTAACACCAGCTCAAGGAGGGCTGGCAAACACTCAGTATGGCCAGTATAAACCCGGTCCTGCTAACAAGCACAGAACTAAACTGCTTTACACCAGATGTTCCTGTGCACTCCTGGGTACACAACTTATTTTTAACCAAATTACAACACGCCACAGCCTCAACCCATGTCCTGATTCTGCACTGCCAAGTCACTTGTCCTAACTGTTTTGGAAATGAAGTTAGTAGTGTATGAGAAACAAGCATGGGAAATGACGCTTTTACTTGTCTTTTTAAGCCTACAATGCCAGAGTCACATCCTGGGTTACTATGAACTCATCCTGCAGACACAGAGGGCTTGGTCTACATGAAGAAATCAGAGGCTCATGTGAGATTTAAGAAAATAGGTGTCCACTTGAATAATCAATAGTTTTCTTTAATGTTTAAGAGATGGTATTTTTCTTTTAAGAAATCAAACATTCTCCTCAGACATCTTATGACAGTCACTCAAACCGGTTTGGGTGTTAATTACAAATGGTTGATACTTTGTGATACCACTTCCCTTTCTCCAATGTCTTATTAACAGGCCAGCATGCCTCCAAACTACTTCCTTATTTAAATGAGATATGGTGAGATGGACCTAACCAACAGATCTGTCCTTCAATACGCACAGTACCCATCATACTGCTCTGGTTTTGCTGCCATTTGACCCGTCAAAACAGGAATAAACATGTCAGTTGAGACATAAATGCTCTACTAGGCAGTAGCAGCCAAGCACACACACCAAAGTGCTCTTCTGAGTCAGCATCCCAGTGTCAATGATGATCATGGTCAGGCTGACCATTTATTACCTGAAAATTTAAGACAGGTCCCGCCTCTGAAATTTTAGATACAAGAGCGTTTTTGTCTATCAGCAGTTCCTGTTGCTTCACAGTCCTAAGAAGCTTTGACAGGTCCCAGCACAAGGGAAGCAGATAATCTGATAGATGGGAGGAAGAGTCAGCATATGCACATGGAGACTAAAATACATGGAGAAAGTGAAGAGGACCTCCTGCAGATGTAAGATGGTAAGTATCACCGTCTGCGAGTGAAACCGCTTTCATCCCCAAAAAGTGCAGGACAGGGATGTAGGATAAATGACATAAGAGGCTTCAGACATTAGCATGCATTAATCTGACACCTGGGGTGTTAATGTATTGTCAAGAAGCTTTTATATCCTCCATCCTGGATGATGATTTATCATATCCTCCACAAAAAGCCAAAATATTCAGCATCACACCTGCATCCAGAACACCTACACCATGCCCCTGGCATACTTCTGCCTTCCAGCTGTGAAGGAACCCAGATGTTTCCCACAGAGAATGAAAAATCAAGAAGCATATGCTTCCCATGTGACATTTGTTTGAACGTAGTCTCTGTAACTTGAGGAACTTCAGACCTCCAAGGCATCACTCACACTCAGGCTTTGGAGGCCACAAGCCCAGGGGGTATGCACAGCTATTCCTCTAGCCAAGCCCAAGACATGGCAGCTTCCTCAGCCCCTGCATCCAGCTGAGCCATGGACTCTGAAGGATGCACAGTCTAATGTTGGAAAAGGAACGAAAATCAGGCTTGTGAACCCTATCCCTGCTTCAACAACAACAAATACCTGACCACATCATCCTTCAGGCTGCTGCCTTACATAACAGACTACACAAATGAACCAATGCTCACCAGCAATGATGCAGAGACCTCAAGAGGAAAGGAAACAGTAGAATCCTATTACATCACAGGTAGCAAAAAGAATGAAAGCAAAACCAAGATTGCACTTCTGAAGAATAAAAAATTGGCTTCCTGGCTGTTTCATGGGCTTCTACAACAGAAGTCCACAAAACAATGGATTTATATTCCTGCCTACTCTGTTAGATGTAGTTTACAGAGAGCAGAAGGGGCTAGAATGCTTAGGGGATAAAATAAGAGCAGGTATTCTCCATGCTCCTGATCAGGCAGTTGGTTATTCGTGCTTTCTAGTTGGCTGCAATCCTTTATTTAGAAAATTGAATTTGGAAGTGTTCACCTTACCTCTTCCTAGAACAGGAATCCTTCGCTCTGCTTTCTAAAGGAGCAGTTTTATTCCCTCAAGAAGGATTCTTTCAGGCTGGTACATAATGCATCAGTTCAAAATTTTCAGCCCAGAAATGAGAATGTCATCAGGTTCTCATTCACTGAAAGAGAGTTTTCATGGATCTGGCCCTGGAATCCCTCAAAGAGGTTATTGTACTGCTGAGGTCCTCAGAAATAGGTAATGCGGGGGCAATTTTAGCCAAGCTTCCTCCCTCCAGATTTGAATGTGATTGCTTTCAAATTGCTGTAGACCTGCCAAGCCTTGCTCATTTTGGAGCCATTTTTAAGGCAGTTTTGAAAGCACCTCAACGCTGCAGAGAAAGGTGCTTGGTGTTCAAAACAGTATTTTCCCAAACCACCCCAGCAGGTCTGCGGCTCCCAGAGAGCAGATGCTGATGGCAAAAATAGATAGTTGGGTTCATGGGCTGGGGACGACCGTGAGGGGAGAAAAGATGGAAAAGCATGAGGGAAATAGTGGTAATGACAGGAGATATCAGGGTATGGCCGCTGAGTGGAGATTTCAAGGGGTAGAAAGGGCCAGGGAATGGAATCAGGGAAGGAACAGCATTTGTCTGGCCTGTAAATAAATGGAGGAATGGAGTGAACAGCTTACCTGGGAAGGCTGATCTGGGGAGCACGGTCAGGAAACCGAAGCATGATATTTTGTTAGGAGAAGAAAACAGGAATTACAGTGTTTGGCATTACTGGCAGTGGCATAAATAAAGCATTTGGTAATGGGACAGAACCTGAGCATAGCATGAAAAGTCCCCCTGTCGTTCCCAGGCCACTGCTAGGGGAGGATGGAGAGGCAGGATCCGCTGCCCGTCAGCAAACTCCTACAACCTGGCACTAGAGCTGCAGGCACTGAAGGAGATGGGGGGCAGCACAAGGAGCCCACAGGCTGCACGGGTGCTGCTCTGCCTCAGCCTCCGACCCCTTCCAGCTGCTACCCCACTCGAGCACTGCTACCCCACTCCTCTGATGGAGAGGTCTGGCAGAGCCACCAACACTGCAACTTCACAGCAAAGGAAACATAGCTTTGTTCCACCAGCAGCAAATGCTTTCCTGAAGTAAGACAGGAACTGTGGTCACTTTGTAAAGGTCAAAGCCTGCTCGTGATAACCACCCCACTGCCTTGCTTTAATTCAATAGCTCCTCGGATTCAGTACTTCTGAATTCCAGCGCACCATGCTGGCGCTGTGCCCTGCCAACTCCTCCAGCCCTAAGGCAGCTGTGACAGGAGCAGGGTCCCTGAACCACACAGGTTTGCAGCACAGCAGTGGCCTGAGCAGTCAGCAGTCCCTGCACAACCGTGCAGAGATGGCCCTACCTCCTGGCCCCACTGGACAGCAGCCAGACACCCAGCACCAGCCATCCTGTGGGGCCACAGCGAGCTCAGCAGGCGAAACAGGATGCAGTGAGAAAGACAAGGGGCTTCATCAGCCCCTCAGAGGGCGTGCTGGTCAGACACCATCAGGACTGCACCGGAGCTGCCTCAAGTGCCAAAGGCAGCCTTTGGCTCGCTTCAGGGGTTCTGGGAACAAAAGGCTGCACCTTTGCAGTGCCCCTCACCAGGCTGTAACTCTAGAGACCACGAACCTGCCGAGGAACTGTGCTATAAACCTGTACCTTCAGTGCCAACCACAGAGACGAGCTTGTTTGCTCCTCTTCAGACGTGCGTGTGCCACCACTGACACAGGAGCAGGAGGGGACACCACGGCCTCCCAGCACCTGCCTGGGGCTCCTCTGGGCACTGCTTTCCCCAAAACCTTGTGCAGGAGGGGAGCATCCCGGTTTGGGAAGCGGGTGGCTGGCGATGAGCAGAGAGGGACCGTGGGGGCCGGCAGCCTGGGGGCTGCCCCTCTCCTGGACAGCAGCTGCTGCCCATGGCTCACCCCAGCGTGTCCATGGCTCACCCCAGCGTGTCCAAGGGTCACCCCAGCGTGTCCATGGCTCACCCCAGTGTGTCCACGGGTCACCCCAGTGTGTCCATGGCTCACCCCAGCGTGTCCATGGCTCACCCCAGTGTGTCCATGGCTCACCCCAGCGTGTCCATGGCTCACCCCAGCGTGTCCATGGCTCACCCCAGTGTGTCCACGGGTCACCCCAGCGCGGGGCTCGGGAACCTTTCCCGTCCGTGCCGAGCCGGGGCTGCCGCTCCCACGGCCGCAGGCGACACGGCGGCGCTGTCACTTGTCACACACCCTGCGCTTCGCCCCGCAGCCAAACTGCTCCAGCAGGGACGCGGCTGCTCCGGGGCAGGGAAGGGAAAGGAAAGGAGCGGAGGGCAGGAGAAGGGGCTGTGAGCGCGGCAGGGAGGCAGGGAGCAGGGAGAAGGGAGGGAGAGAGGGAGCAGGGAGACAGGGATGGCAGGGGTTACGGAGCAGGAGACAGGGATGGCAGGAGGCAGGGATGGCAGGAAGGCAGGGAGCAGGGATGGCAGAGAGCAGGGAGGCAGAGAGACAGGGAGGAGAAAGCAGGGTGGCAGGGAGCAGGGAGGCAGAGCTGGCAGGGAGGGATGGCAGGGAGCAAGGAGGCAGGGAGAGAGCACAGAGGGAGCAGGGATGGCAGGGAGGCAGGGAACAAGGAGGCAGGGAGGTAGGAAGCAGAGAGGCAGGGAGCAGGGATGGCAGGGAAACAGGAAGGTAAGAAGGCAGGTAGGGAGGCAGGGAGCAGGCAGGGATGGCAGGGAGCAGGGATAGCAGGGAGGCAGAGAGCAGGGAGGTAGGAAGCAGGCAGGGAGGCAGGGATAGCAGGGAGCAGGGAGGCAGGGAGCAGGCAGGGAGCAGGCAGGGAGCAGGAGGCAGTGCCGTGCGCCCATTGTGCCGGCGGTGCGGGTCCCCGCGCCCTCCCTCCCTCCCTCCGGGACTGTCTCAGTGCCTCACCCGCGCCCTCGGCGGTGACGATGGCCTCGGGCGAGATGCAGACGCCGCGGTCGTAGAGGGGCAGCTCGTCGCAGGCCAGGCTGTCGGGCCAGGCGTGGCCGTACCGCAGCAGGACGGGCTCGCAGCCGGCCCGGGCGCGCTCGCAGACGGACTTGCAGGGCTTGATGGGCTCGTGCTGGAAGTCGATGGTGCAGATGGGCGCGTACATGGCGCAGAGGAAGAAGAGCAGGTCGGGGCTGCAGTTGGTGCCCAGCAGCCCCTCGAACTGCTCCATGGCCAGCACGGCGTTGGCCTGCGTGCTGTGGTGCAGGTGGTTCGGCATCTTGGTCACGTTCCAGGGCAGCGGCTTGCACAGCGGGATGCGCACGGGCTCGCAGGCCGCCCCCCGGCCCGGCCCGGCCCGGCCCAGCACCACCAGCGCGGCCAGGGCCAGCGCCGGCACCGCCAGCCCCCGACACCTGCCGCCCGCCCCGACCGACACCGCGGGGCCGACCGGCCACAGCGCGGCCTGCGGGCGGCTCCGCCCCGGCCCGGCCCCCGCCC
>JAWWEW010000002.1:1379511-1428130 GCA_035583185.1 Anabacerthia variegaticeps | reverse complement strand
GATCTCCGACCCAGCCCAGCCCGGCCCGGCCCTGCCCGGCCCCCGCTCCGCCCGGCCCGGCCCAGCCCGACCCGGCCCAGCCCTGCCCGGCCCCCGCTCCACCCGGCCCAGCCCTGCCCGGCCCCGAACAAAGGAGTGCCCCGGGCGGCTCTGCCTGGTCTCGAGTCCTCCCCGACGTGAAAGCCTCGCCGTGGACAGGGACACGGTTCGGAGCCACAGTCCCATGGGTGTTTTCTTTTTTCTGGGGAATACCTGCTTTTGGCAGAGGCTCTGCCGGGTGCGGTGCTGGAGCGGGAGGGGCACACAAAGAGCACGTGCCCTGAAGTAGCGATGGGTGACCAGTTTCGGAGGGGAGCCTGCAGTAATGTTTGAGGCTTAAAAAAGAGAGAGGTTGGGCTGGGCAGCTGGGGGTGCTTTCTTTTCAGAGGGGAAAAAAACAACAACAAAAAAGGCCAGGTATTGTTTAAGTCAGCTTGAGGAGGAGTGCCACAACAAAGGGGGTCCCGACTTGATCTGAAAAAAAGGGAGCCTTGATATAAGCACAGAATGGTTTGGGTTGGAAGGAACCTTAAAGATCCAACCCTCTCCCATGGGCAGGGATACCATCAACTAGACCACTTTGCACAGAGAAAATGAGCTGACTGAATAAATCCTTCCTAGTTACAAAGGTACTGAGCAACTGCTGGATCATGCCTTTGGTTTAGCTTTACTGTGGAAGTAGGGGGTTGTTTATTTCAGCCTCTGCCCTTAAATCTGACCTGTGAGTAGAAACATACCTACCTACCACAAACCAGTACTCAAACCAGACCAAAAATGTGGATGGGCTGTGAAAGCAGCCTTGGATACAGACTCAGAAACACAGGGTCCTAATCCTCCAAAGGCTTTTTTGCATTTTTTAACTTTATGACTGCAGATGAAACCTTGATCCTTTTAACTCTGCTGCCAAAGTCCTGTTGGCTCCAGCAAAGGCACATGCCAAGCAAACAAGGAATTGTAATAAGGCCAGTGGAGCGGAGGTACCTTTTATTTGACCATCTCCACAGGCAGGTGCTAATTGCAGGGACCACAGTGTTGTTCCCTGCACACTCTGGGCCTTGGAGACAGGCAGAAACGTCCACATGCACATGCCTGTGACAGCCTCAGGAGCCACGGTCAGGCTGCTTGTGCTTAGTGAGCCTGCATCCAGGCTTGCAAAGTAGCTGCGAGGGCAGGCAAGGGGGAGCTTGCTCATCTGCAGGGGGAATTAAGGAGAGATCTGCTTTGATTTACCTTCTCAGCTCCTCAAATTTAGTCATAGCAGAGCCTCCGGCTTCAATTTCCCCTTGCAGTGTAAAGAAGTATGTGTTTAAAAAGTAGGTGGTGTAAAGAAAACCTTATGCAGCCGGTTGGGAACTGGGACCCTACCTGAGAGATGATGGGTGTGGCAGTGGTGCATCCCTGCATATTCAAGTCCAGTGAGATGGGCCAGAGTAATACAAAGCAGCCAGTGCTGTGAATGAACATACTTTTCTCCTTCAACATGGCATTTTCTCATCTCTGTATTTTGTTTCTGGGAATTTTTTTTCAGATTGCCTCCAATCTGTTTTAGAATTGATAATTACATAGAACAGCTTTGAAAACATTTCCTGTGCTTTGCAGGAAAAAAACCATTAATAATGCTGAATATTCCTATGCCTGCTACAAGGCTATCAGTTAAATGAGTTTAATCTTTTAACCCCAAGTCTACATGATATACACGAGATGACACTGCACCTCTTTTTTACACACTGAAATCACTGCAAATTCTTGCTCAGAACAGCGAATGTCAGCACACCCATGAGCTCACAACAGTAACACGTGTGATCTGTGCTTTACATCTTTCAACGCTGGTGTGAAGGTACCTCCCATACACTCACCTGGCAGAGCAATGCCCACCGCCCAGCTCCACTGGCAAGCCCCTCGTGCTGCAGCACTGGGGGAGGCTGCCAGCACTGGTGACCAGGACAGGATTGGTTGCCAGCAGGGTAGGGGGCTGCTGGCCCATGGGGCTGTTGCATTCATCACCTCGTAGTGTTTCCAGTATAAAGGAGCTTAAATAAATAAATAAATTCACCTCTGGTCACTGACCAGAAACATTGCTATTTTCACCAAACATTTTTATCTACACCCCAATGTCTGTTATTTTCTGTTATACGGAAGCACTATAGCCAGTCTCGACACTTTTTAAACAGGTGTGGAGTCTGGTAAAGCAGAAAAGAGACAGCGAAGAGGAAGGCTGTGGTTTCATGCTATGACAATGTGGCTGCAGTGCTTTACCCTGCAGGAGGAGAGTTTCCACTGGCGGGGAAATAAAATGGCTGGAGGAAAAGAGCAAACTAACAACCTGCTCTGTGCCTTCACATGGAGTTGCTGCACAACACTGAAACTGCTAAATGGAACTCAAATAGTTGTACATACTTAAAATGGGGATTAGGGGGAGAGAGTGTGTGCTGTGGTATCTGGAATTTGCCACCAGTCTCAAAATAAGTAGTTTTTACTTTGGGTGCCACCACACTACTGTCAGGAATTCTCCCCCACCACTTTCTTAAGACTTATGAAGAAACCAAGCTTCCATCCATAAGGGCAATTCTAAACCTCTGGGGGTGGGTGGTAACAGCAACTGGATTCCTAATCTTGGACAACTCCAAAAGGGGTTAGACTATGGTATCATCATTCTATCAGCTCGATGTCACGCATAACTAGCAAGAATTTCTTAATAAAAGTGTGTCCAGGCAGCAAGCTGGGATCAGCACTGCCTGCCTGTGAGCTTCCTGGTAGGCTTTGGGAGGTTGGTACAGACCCATGATTTTAAAGTAGTATCATACATACATACAAAGTAATTTCCTAAAATAAACAACATCTTGGAGGGGCTGAGGCCTAAGGCAGGGATTTGTGTCTGGAGTAGCACATACAAAAATTACAGAAAAAGTTATGATTATGCCCCATAAGTCACAGTAACCCACAAGCATAGCCCTGCCCAGGGCCCAACTTACTCATCCACAGCCCCATTTGAAAAAAACAACTTGGTTGTCTTGGAGTGCTGTGAGGATGGATTTCAGTGGGAGGTGGCTGAGATGCTCTGATGTCCAGATGCACTGGCAGAACTGTACATTAGCAAAACTTCATGGCTTAAAATGTAGAAATATATATATTTCAAGTTTAAGCTGGAGCAACTACATTACTAAATAGAAATATGACCTTATTAAAAAATAAAACTGAAATTTGAAGCCTTCTATGCAACATGTAAGAAACGCATACAGGTTTGGCCAAGATGAACATGTTGCAGCCATGGCACTTCTGAGTGTATTTGTTAGCATCAGTTCTATCCTCAAGTGCTATAATCTCCCTTTAGAGTCATGAAATATACCCATATACCCATTCCAGCAGTTTACCTCTATGAGCAGAGTGTCCCAGAGGAGGCACAGGGAGGATGAAAGCCCAGCTCAAAGCAGGTAGCATCTACTCCAGCCTGAGGCAGAATTCAGCAGGTAACAAATCTGCATTTACATTTCTAAGAGGAAAGATACCAAGTCGATGTTGTGGGTGCATTTAACTTCATAGTCTAGAGCTGCTGAGAAATGAATCTGTGTCTAAAACAAACGACCATGTAGTGACAAGAAGGAATGGCTTCAAACTGACAGAGAGTAAGCTCAGATTGGGTATCAGAAAGAAATTCTTCCCTGTGAGCGAGGGGAGACTCTGAAACAGGCTGCTCAGAGAAGCTGTGGCTGCTCGCTCCCTGGCAGTGTTCAAGGCCAGATTTGATGGAGCTTTGAGCAACCTGGTCTAGTGGAAAGTGTCCCTGTTCACAGCAGGGAGTTTGGAAGATGATCTTTAAGGGTCCTTCCAACTCAAGCCACTCTATGATTCTATGAAATTTGGAAAAGAAAAATAAGAGCAAAGATGCAGAACATGTGTAATTTTGTCTTGTGTGGCAAATCCACCAAAGATGCAGGGCCAACGTGTGCAGGCACATTTGTATTTTAGATACCATAAACCCCACTGGCACCGTAGGGAACAGCCTATGTTAGGCTGTAAGCTCTAGGTGACATTATAATAAAAGTCACCCTTCTCCTTTCAGTTTGCATGTTCTGCCAGACCCTTGAGATCAGTGACCTGTGACAGTATTCAGAGAAAGTGCAAGTTCACCCCATGCTTGAGGGACTTCTTGTTGTCTTCCCAGTTCAGGTTGCCCAAGGGCCCAGTGGGCTGTTGTTTATAAACCAGGGACTGTGGTTTATGGTCTGTTCCTGCCCAGTCCACCTAAAAAAAGGTGCAAATGTGACCATACTTATTCAGGCTGTTCCTAAGAATAAAACTAGCTGAGAAAAAACTACTTCTTTAGAACAGCTTTTTGTTTTCCTGAACCTTTCTTTAGCAATCTCAGGATTACATATGATTTAATTTGCTTATATACACTGCCTTAGAAAAACAAACACAAAACCACAAACCAAAAACAATGTAGCAACTCACCAAAAACAAAACCCTAAAATACTTCTTACATGGCTGTTACTAAAACCATAAAATCATTGACTTACAGAGTCATAAAAATGGGATTTATTGTACATTTCCTGCTCCAGCCAGGGTCTTGTTTTAGCTTCCTCAGGTACACAAAACACAGGGGATTATTCCTTATTCTAATAATCTTTCAAGCTTTTCTGTGGATGGCTTGGAAATAGCAAGGAAGAAGAAAAGGTTCTTTTAATGCAGTCTTTCAGACTGCAATTTTTGGGGCTTTTTTTTATTAGACAGCTCATTATTAACTATCCCTTGCCCTCGAGGTCTGCATGCCTCCTAGAATAAATCTCTTTCATATTAATATTGCTCACATTACCTGTCTTCTTGAAGTCCCAGCAAAAAACTCCTGTACTTGTCCAGTGTTTTGCATCCATGTTTTGGGTAAGATTAATAGTATGGCTAGGGAAATATGCTGCTTTATCTTTAAATATTAAGAATCCTAGCTAACATGCATTTCAAAGACAAAATGATGCCAATTCTGTTTAGTATTGCACACGCGCTTTCAGTCTATCCACAGAGACACACACTCACATACCTCTCCCATAGCAGTCTCATTTTGCAGGGTGATTATGTTTGCTGCTTGGGATTTTTCCCAGATTTTTGTGGCCACATCAGTGTTTACAGCTTCTCAATACTGAAGTTTGCTACACCTGCAATGCTGATTTTCCACCTGGACACTGGCTTGGATTAGTGTTCCTACGCATTTATGGAAAGTGTTATGTGCTTCTCGAAGCACTCAGCCATTCTGGAGGGACCCAGAGCAGAAGACAGAAAGCTCAACCTCCTGAATCTCTTTGCAACCCTCCCTGAATCCTCCCAGCTCATTTGCAGTGCAATATATCATGCAAATCTGAGCCAAGAGATCCCAGTGGAAGAGAAGTGCTGCTGTTCCTTGTTTAGCTAGAATTACAATGCCCACAGCTTTCCTTGATTTAGCATGCATCAAGTGTGCAGTCAAGTAAAGCAAAGGCTGGAACTCCTATCTTTTCCTTTGGGACAGCACATCTTAAATTCGGAGGGAGTAAAAGCACAGTTAGTTGGGCAGTAACTCAGGCTCATGGAGGTAGGACTGGGAAAGCATTTGCCAGTGTGTCAGAGCAAAGTAGCTCAATTTTCACTTAATTACACTGTTCTTCATAGGTCTGTGTTAATACACCCATTCCCCAGGGCAAAGACAAGAACCATCTACAGTCACTTAACTGCACTGACTGAGATGTAATTAGTGTCCTGAAGGCAGTTCTTGCTCAGGTTGGGGGACTTGCTGCTGCATGGGAAGGGACGCTGGGGAGGATGCTCAGCTGCTTTGCTTCCCAGCATACAGTTTTTGCTTTTTTCTCTGTTTAAACTCTTGCCCAAGTGTTTATGACACTGGATATGGCCTCTGTGGTAGCATTATGTAATGATGTTCAATTTCAATATGCATTTAATTCATTATTCTAATGTGACAAATGGCTGTACCCTATTAGGAAGACCATGCAGATATTGAAAAATACATCCTTCCCTCCCACTCTGGGCCACGCTAGAGACACAACATCATCCACATCCATCTCCAAGTTACACCTGCCCCCAGATGGAGTGTTTAAAACAAAAAAACCCAACCTGAAAAGCTCTATGATACTCTACATTACACAGCATTTCTAGGCTGGCCATGGCAGAAATAATGTGAGAGGCCTAGCTTAAAGGCCATAACCACTGAGAATTTAATTTTGTTAAGCCATGAATTTACTATTTCAGATTTACAGCCTCTCTGGTTGCATGGCCTGAGCCTGCCTCTGCTGCTGCTTACCCAGATTTATTAGCAGTGTCCAGCAGTATTAAGGACCAAATCACACCCCTGCCCAAAAATAAGCCCTGCCCAAACAGCTGAGTTCTTCAGTACCAGCCTAACAGCAGTACCAGGGGTTTCTTCACCAGGTGCTGAAACTCAGACTCACTGCTAATTTCAGTGGGAGCTCATTGGGTTTGATGTATCCTAGGATCATGTATTACCCATAAATAGCAGCCAACCCTATTTGTGTGTATTTTTATCATGTTTTTAGCAGTTACCAGTGGGGTCATAAAAGGCTCTGTATGGAAACCTCACCAAGTTTAGGAGAGAAACACTGCCTTTCCTGACAGCTTTTACTGACACACCTGCAGAGCCATGCAAACAGCAGATGCTCTAGAAAGTTGAAAACTATGAAACTGAACCCTGTAAAAACAATTTCATGTTAAGAAGCCAACCCAGACACACAGAGGTTTTTAACTCACCCAGGTTAAGGTTCCCAGTTGCCTCGTGTACACCTCGATCATTTCTCACTTCATCAGACCCTTACAGAGGAAGTGCACACAGCTGCTTTCCACAGGAGTAGTTCCTGGGTGCTTATTTTTAACTTTACAACTCAGCTTCTCATCCCATTTCTCATTTACTGAAAAGAGTTAAAATTGGGCAGAGTTGCTGAGGCTGCAGCTGCTGCTGTGACTTTGAGGGTGTTCCATGTTTTGCCACTTTACTTTTACTTCTGTGAGAGATACCAACAAGGGTAGACAAAATAGGTATAGAAAGATACCCAAAAATTAAGGAAGAGCTGATGATCTATAAATCCCCAAATTAGTTAAGTGTGAAGCCATTAGACATCAACATAATTCACAGCCTAACGTAAGTGCTCAGTCTCTTAGGAGATCTTGGTCTTCTTTTAGCCCTTTGCAGCAGTCAAACAGCATTCAGCATGTTCAGTGATTTACAGTCCCTTCAAAGTATGCATAAGGCCATGCTAAAGCTCTTCCCCTCCCCATAAAGGAAGTGGCTTGGGGGATATTTTGGGAATTTGGGGACTTTCAGATTATAGTTCTTCATCCCATATACACTTTATACTTGTGGCAGAATTTTAAAAGTCTTGCCCAGGAAATGATTTAACATGCTTCTCTTTCTCCAATAATATTCTCATAAGTATTTATTTTTAACTAAGAAACTAAAAAAAAGTTTAAAAAATAGGGTGACAGTGTTGAGAACTAAATGTCTTAAAGTTGCTTTACTTGTCAACTCAACAACCTTCCATAGCTCAACTAATACCAAGTGAAATGGGAAAAAGCTATTGGCATTTTCCCAGGAAATATTTATAGGTTTTAAGTGTGGCCATTTTGCTGTCCCTCCCCTAGCACTGCTTTCACAAGATCCATAAAACCAACCTCCGAGCAAGCTTTTCTCAGGCTAGGGCATGTTGTTTGGGTTTTTTCCCCCCACATTTATAGACTGTTCCTACAACAATGCTGCTTTTTTCCCCCCTCCCTGAAGCCACAGGCTTGCTTACTAAAATTGGAAACACATATCCTTTTTTAGCAATGTAGCTTACAAGCATATACACAAATATTTGCCAGTTTAACTGGGCAGGAATAAACTTGATCAAGGTTTTGTGACTTAGAAAAGCCTGTGTATTCTCCCTGCTCACCAAGGACTAATGAAATCCCCGATGAGCCCCTCCTCTGTTCACAGGGCTGTCAGTCACTACACTGGAACCAGTAGAACACAAGCTTAGAAAAAGTTATTTTCCAGTATCATGGGATTTTTTTACTGGGAGCTTTCCTTAGGGAGAAGTCAGCTGGGTTTTTGCCTGCTTTCCATCTCAGCTTCCATGCTTCTGCAAACTACTCGTGCTCTCACAGCCTCATCCCACTTGATTCAAGGTTTTAAAATGGCCCTCAGTGGTTATCACTGCCTGTAATTTCACTCTCCCCTGCACACTAGGGTCACCAAGTCCTTAACAGCACGCACACCTAAAAGCTGGGGTTCCAGGTACCTCAGTGTTACACCAGAGGCTGTGTCCTTACTTGCAGTTCTGTCCCCATCTCCTACCTGCAAAATTACAATACCAACACACAATTTCTCTTATTTACTGCTTGGAATTTTGAGAAGCTGTGATGTTGGTTTAAAATGCTCTAGGATCCTCCTTGAGAGGCATCTGATACCCATGGCAACTGTGCTAAGTGTCAGCTCTGCCAACAAAATCCACTTCCAGCAGCTGAAGAGACATTTAAAAGAAAGTAACTCTGATTCCACACACCCCTTAGCAAAGGGCTGTGACCACTTTCAACCAGTGCATGTGGCACCATGAATTAGCCAGCAAACAATGAAGTTCTCTTCCTGAACTGTGTAAGACACACTGACACTATATCCAGTGAACGGGTCATTTTGACCTAGTAGTGCTAGAAAAAGCATGACTAATAGCAAATGAATATGTTTTTTGGACACAGGTCAGGGGGACATTTTGATTTTGTTATGAGTTAGTACAAATAACATTTGTGACATGACAAATAGCCAAAGTATACAAGGAGTGGTCAATTCAAGTAAAAAATGTTTTGTCATTTCAGAGGAAGATTTACCTTTACTATTAAGATGATTCGAAAATTCTACTTAGAGAAAAATATAGGAGGAGCTTTATTATTTTTGAAAACTGGTTATTTGACAACACTGAAAACAGTGGTTCTCATCCATGGAACCAAATCAAATGTGTGTAGCTGCCATTTAAATTACCTTACTTAGCACTGCCAGCCATGTCCATGTTTCAGGGCTAGCAACAAGGATTGAAATAGCCACAAGGATTAAGATGGAAGCAGTTTCCCTGTATTCTTTCAGCCCTTAATTTATTGGTCCAATTTAGTAGTGAATAGAACTGCAATAAATTACTTCTATAGTATTCAAAATGCATTACAGTGTTAAAAGATGCTTGAATTAGAATGTTGAATTAGAGAACAATTAGAAGCCTATGTCTAAAAAAGCCTTTTACTGATTCAACAGAGTAATTTCCTACATCTAAAAACCTACCTTTGAGTTTGAATCAGCTCAAGGGAGCAATTCACCAATAAAATGTTAGAGCATTAGTTCAGACATACCTGAATTTACAGAATTTGTCAGTTACTGGTGAGTAATGAAAGGTTCCCTCTTCAGTATGAATCACAATGCTGAATCCCAGGACCAGGGAAGCTTTTGGCAAAAATACAGTTTGGAGACAAAGCATATTTACTTATGGTCCAGAATTCTTGAATCTGGAATGAATAAGGTCTGAAGTCATACAAGCCCATGATGACCTGCTGGAGAAGGTTCATATCTTTCTTCAAATCACCGGCCTTGTTTCAAAATTTTCTGGGGAGAAAGAATGCCATTTTCCAGTGTATCAAAACTAGTATAGTTCAAGTGTCAAGTTTGGTTACCAATTCCTTCTCCTATATAAAAACCAAATTGCTACAGCAAAAAGAGTTTTAAAGTAGCCCTTGTTTTCAATGGTAATCGTCTGTCCTGACAGACACATCTTTTTAAACTATAAAAATAGTTTTCTAGGCAGCAACTGGACATTTTTCTTCCACAATCTCTCTCACATGAAGCAGAGCCCTCCCCCACGAATCAGACATTTGATCCAAACTGACTCCATATGGGACTAGCTCAGCCCAGCCGTCTGTGCTTCATGCTCCAGGAATTACAAACACATCTGGAAATGCACAAAAGGCCACCTGAGATGGCATACAATGACATACAGTGGCAACAGTTGAACTTACTAAGCTGTGGACATGGTGTTGCAGGATCCAGAGGAAGAATTCCTTCTCTACCTTCTTCCCCAACAAACTTGGCTCACCAGGCTTATGACAGTCTGTGCAGTGCACAGACACAGGTTGCCTTAAGGACCGTGCTTGATGTGCGCTGCCTTCCACAAGCAGGCTGAACCCTAAATAGCACTGCAGTACTTCAGCTGAAACCAGAAACAACAGAAATAGCACGAACATAGCAAGGACACCCTCCCACCCCCACCCAAACACATGGGTGAGTCCACGTGATTCTTCTCCAAATTCCCTGTTCTTTGGTTTGGGTCTGAGCTTGCCCATGTTCTTGCAGGAAGGGTAGTTAAAATGGCATCACCTCAGAGATTTGTGTGCCAGACAGCACATAATGTAAAGGCTCCCACAGAAACCACTGAGCATAAAAGGTTCATGACTAAATCTAATCCAACTGTGTCAGAAGTAGCTTCTTGCAGAGATACCATACTCATTACCCATTTGTCAGTGATTACCTATTTTCTAGGCTTGGTTCAGTAACACCTCAGACAGTGGAAAGCTGTCAGGGATCCGAGGTAAATGGACACTTACAATCACTTTGTACTTAAAAAAGATTAAAGACACAAAATAGGTTATTTCTTAAACCCAAGTTTTTCAAGAATCCATCTTGAAAATAGGCATTGTTTTTCCACAAAAGGCTACATTACAACCAAAATCTTAATTGAAATGAGGACATTAAATATATTAGATTATAAATATTACAAATAGAACTCCTAAGTCTTTCATTCAACCTATTTTCTTTGTGAACAAACTTATTCATTATGGTACTAAATTATCAATTTAAAAACAGTTCTATGGTTATAACGTAAAATGCATAATTAGGAAAAATATAGATGTACTGTCTTACTTCCTTAGGACAATTTTATTCCAGTACTTTTTTCCTCCGGACAGAGGAAGCTATTGTAACTGAGCACACAACAGCTCTTTCATAATAAAAAAGTTACCAGCATGCACAGAAGTTGCACCAAGAACAGGGGCTCTATACAATGTCCAGAGCCTGTTGAGGAACACACAGCTTTTATATGCTGGGGATTACAGAGCACAACCATCTGGTCAGCTTACAGGCTAAATGAGCCCGTGCTATCCTGCAGGCCAATTTGCACGACTGATAAAAAAAGGCCTATTATACATCTGTCTCAGTCATGCCTGATGTTACGGTTTTAGCAACACTCGCCTGTTCTAGGATTATTTTAAGTTTTATACTTTAACAATACACTTATTTCTATGGGTACAACTGGCATCACTATGTACTATATAAATTCTTCTCTTGCTTCATTATGTAAAAGTAAGATTTAAAGGATAATGGCACTAAACTGACACTTTTTACACTGTTTTAAATTCCTTCTTCCAACTTTTTACAAGATTCACTATCGGAGAAGCCAAAAGGTGAAGGATTAAAAGAAGTCTTCACATAAAAGCTCTAAGGATTGATATTTAATGAACTGTGAGATGTAAATCAATGCACAACAGCACAGTTTAAGCTTAAAATACTAAGATAACATTTATATTAAAAATAATTCACCTACAGATAATACAGTCTAGTGTTTATTGTATGTTATGGAAGGTACACTTGAATTTCAAAAATTTAAAACATATAAAAAGTGGTTAAGGGCTAACATGTTATCAACATGTGATAAATGTGTAAGAATGTTTAATATACAGCAGGGTACAATGGTAGTGTTAATGCCAACAGGGCACCACAGAAGTTAGTTTAAAAAAAAATTTCCACTATGCTTTATACAAACACCACCACTTGCTGTTGTTTAAAAGTATCAGGAGAGGATCGCTGTCTGCAGGATAAGCAGTCCTATAACATTTTTAATGTTAGATAGTGTCATAGTACATAGATCGGTGAACATTTCAAAATAAAACTAGAAATGCTGTAATTACTTCACAGAAATGCACATCCAATATTTGTTTTCAATAAGAACAATAGGTACAAGATTATAACTCTCCCTATATGAAATAATTTACACACAGATGAAAGCTACACTATCTAAAATAATCACTGAATACATTTTTCTTCTGGGAAATAAACAAGCAACTTTTGTTTTGCATGATCAATATCAAAAAACATATCAGAAGTAGTATTTTTAAAACATAACTGATGCTCTAAAGTTAAAAAAAAAAAAAATAAGAAAAGAGAAAAAAAAGATTTTCCATGAATGTGCAACCTCAAATCAGCCAAGCTTATATTGTAGTACAACCATATTAAGAAACCACTGATCAGGAATACAACTTTATGGAAAAAGTTTATAATTCACAAAACTGTTCATCAGGCCATAAAGTAAAATAGCTCCACAGTTTACAGATAAAACTGAGGCCACATAGATGCGTGCTATGTCTTATCTCCAGTAAGTAGATACTTAGGCAGAGGATGTGACACTTTGTTTGTAGACAGCATGGTATGCGTTTCTCAGCAAGACATAAGGGAAACAAGACTCCAAGAGATCCATTGTCAGGAATGGAGACTCCTGCACAATCTGAAAAATACCAGAAACACAAGGTTTTGCAGACCACCTTCTACTGCCTGCTGCTGATAACCTATTTGAAAGTAGATACTTCTGGCCTGCACTACTCCATTCACATATTTCAAGGCAAAAATAAATAGCACAAAGTTTAAATGTAGGGAAGAAATGCTACTACAAACTCACTCTTCTCAAAGTATTTTGCTTTCCTGTATCTGCAGTCATTTTCCAAAAGATATAGAATACTGAAACATTTGAGCAGAGAGGACTTTTCTCCCACACACTCTGAATGCTGCTTCTTTAATGTGAAATTTCATTTTAGTATTGTATGTACTAAGTGAAAAATTAAAGTGATCTGAACAACCTGATAAAATATTCTAGGCAACAGAAGACAATGGAAAAAACGTATGCATGTGTTTGGAGGAACAAAACAAAAATAAATCCTGAACCTTGAAAAGCCAGAAAGGACATTAGAAGTTTTTTCCACTAGTTTGTGAGCTGTAACACCCAAGGTGACACCTAGAATCCCCTGGTTGAATGATGTAACATGAAGCTTGTTCCTGAAGTTAACAGCACAACCAGAACATAAATGCTCACCATGTCTAGTAGTAGATAAACAGATTCTCTGTTTCTTGTAGTAGTTTTGTCCGTCTCCTGGCCAATCTTCAGTAGACTGGATGATGCAAGCTATATAAAATGAGTATTTCAAAGCAATAAATAAAACAATGCATTGATGGGCTTCTGCTATTTTGTTACACACAGCCAAGGGACTGCAACTTGTACTAATACAAAGAAGCATCAGCATTAAAGTAATCCTGAGCACATGAGACAGTGGGCTTTAGTCTCAGTGAGCCATATTTATTTATTCCTAGCAGTGTTTAATAAGTGATATGTGCTATTTCAATAACAAAAACAAATTAATTTATTGCAGAGAACTTTTAATTTTAATTACTGATCGACAATTACAAAGTCACTAAAATTAATGACAGAACTCCCATGAGATCAAAATCTCACCTCTCTGTCCTTTCCAATATGCATATCAACTTACTGCATTTTTGTAAGATTTAAAGTGATTGAAGTTTTCATTGCTTGAAATTATACCCATTTTGCAGTAGAAGAAAAAGCTAAGTTACTGCCTAAGCATTAAAGAAATGTCATCCTAACTGCAAATGAGTAATATTTCATCAAACAACAAGCAACCTATTTTCCTAGTATTAGAAGATAGTCTAGAAACTTCTAACGTTCACCCAGGTATTTACAAGCTCAGGATCACAGAAAACAGTAAAATACTTAATTTATAGATGCCTTGATACCTCATGTTTTCATGCCTTACAGAAATTTGAGAAAAACTCCTTCCAACTTTCAGGTGTACAATCATCATTTATGACCTCACACCAAGCACTGGCAACATGCCTAAACCACATGTTTACCAGAAATAAATTTTAAATTGAAACACTAAGTTTAAAAATCTAAATCAATATTCCTTTTGAACAAACTCTGTCATTAATCAATTTGTAATGTGAAGTCAATATACACACTTCAAAATATTCTTAGTACATAATCATCAGCATTAAATAACCTCCTAAGTTTCTTCCATATTTAATTAACTTGGACAGGAAAGCAGATCATCTTTAGCAGTACATTTTTTCTCAAGAGAAATATTTTTCTTTCAGACTAAGAGTAAGTGATAGACAAAAGGTGCCAGAAAAGAAAAATTAACAAAATATCTAACAATCAAGTCTGTGCAGTAAACCCAGAGGCCTGAAAGCAGTCCATGAACACTGAAAAAATGCAAACCTCATACCAAAAGTGTTTGTATCACATGAAACTATACTGGTTTCCTTCACTTGTCAAATGTATGCAATTTGATACAACCATTTCTCTTTCATCTTTTTCAGTTAGTAGTTGCATTAGACAAGGTCAATGGCCATAGGGGTTTTTTTCCTGTTTTACAAAATGCAATGAATTTCCAGAACTGAAAGAATCTTTTAAGGGGAAAAAAAAAAATTGTTCCTATGAACTTCTAGTTACAGAAAGTTAGTCAAATAAGGAGGGAAGGGATATTTTTTTTCCCATTTCAGCACCAAGCAAAAAAAATCAAGAACAATTCAAAACCAGTAGCAATTTTTAAAAATTAAACTGAAGCTGCTGTTTTAGCACGTAGTTTTCTTCAAGTATTGGCTAATTAGGAGCCACTTGAAGAAGTCTATTTCTACTCAAGCACACCAAAATGTATTTAAAACACATCACCATCACCTAAGGGCTTTTGATTTTTTTCTAAGTATCACTAAGGATTTCAGCAGCTTTGATCTTCAACGTACACTGAAGCATAAAAAAGATTCCTCTTCCCAACTAGCTGTGTAACATGCTGCTCCCCAGCAATTCATGTTTAAGAAGGGCAAGGCACACCAAGAGGTACAGCACAAGAGCCATTCTGGAGTTTATTTTACTTTTTCAAAGAAGATAACTGAAGTGTTCAACTTCATGGGAGAAAGTCTGCTAGACAGAATCTTGATTTTATATGCATTGCACATTTCTTTTTCCAGTCACAGGCCACACAATGTGAGAGATGGTATGTGCTGAAATACTAAAGATTGCACTGGAAAAAAAAATTATGACACTTGTACTGATTTGCTCCTGTTGCTTTCCAAAATCACACACAGCTGACTGTAAAGAACTACTGCTAAATTTAATCTGGTATAGACTTGTATTAACAATATGCTTCTCTCTCGTGCACTAAAAGCAGATTTCTATGAGATCAATTGCATTGCATCCCAAATCAATAGTACATTTTAACAACTAGAAATAAAGTTATACATACAGCCAAAAATTCTTTGAGACGGTCTTCAATGCTTCCCTTGTGGATGGTAAATAAAGCTGCAGCAATCTGGTTGATAGCTTTCGCCAAGCAATGAATGTTGTTGCAATGCCCTAAACAAAAACATAGACAACTTATCTCAGCACCAGGTTTGAAAATGACAGTGTTCTTTGGAAAACACCAAAGACTAAAGACACTTGTCACAATGAATGAACTTTTAGCATCTTACACAAGGGGAGCAAAGCACTCTTGCACACTGAACTTGCTAACAGGAAAGCCACCAGAAGTACCGATCTCCCTTCCAAATCCTATCATGGTCACAACAACCTGACAATGATACCCCGGGCTTTTTAGGAAAAAGGCAAAGGAATATATTGGACGTTTATTTGGTTTCTACAAAACTTTAGAGTATTAACACTTGACTAGGCTAAAAGACAGGTGCAAGCAGGATTTTTTCAAGCTGATTGACAATTCCTTTCCCCCTCTATGTAAATGAAAAAGTCCTCATGCACAGACAGCAAGACCAAGAGACCTAAAGGCACTCAAGAACAAAACTGTTGAATTGATAATTGCCATACATAACATCTTGCCTAGAATTCACCCAGGTTTCAGAGCCCTGGAAGGTGATTACATGACACCAGTTTTCAAAGAGAGCAGATTAGTAAGCCTGGAATCTCTTCCAGGCAAATTAAGTAATCTACTTTACAACAAAATGAACAGAGACTTAGGCAAGTATCCTGGGAAGTCCTAGCATACCAGAAGGACTGGTCTTTGAAGGGGTTAAGAAGTACTCAAGCATGCAAACACTGCTGACTCTTACCAATTCTCTTTGACCATTGTTAAGCACTCAGCTAATTTTTTCATTCAGTCATTTATCATAACTCCAATTTTCATGCTTGAATAGCAAGGTCAGCTGGACTCCATCACCCACATGAGAAAAATCCATTTCCCCCCACGCATATCACTAGTGTTACTTCAAATTAATTATATCTGTCATTTCACTGCCCAATTTACTCAGCATTGCAGTATCTCTCTGCAGCTTTTCACTCCTCTAATATCCTCAATAATTTTACATGACATAAAATTTTCTCATGTCACTCTTCAGGCCCCCATCCAGGTGGTACATTGATATGCTGACCAGTGAAGATCCCTGTGGAGCTCCACCAGCAGGCCCCAAGAGTTGACACTCCTACTCTGTCTCTTATTTTTATGTGAACATCAGTCAAGAACATCTGTTCTGCTTAATTCAGATTTAAATTTGTACTTGTTTTTGAAAAGACTTGTTTGTTGTAATTTTTTTTTTAAATGACTTCATTTTTATGTCCCTGGCCATAGAAAAAGCATCAGCCAGGGAATTCAGCAGAGGAACTGTTGTTGTCCAACCTGAAAGGTTTCAAATATTTAGAAAAGGCTATGGCTCTTGCAGACTAGTGTTCTACTCCAGCCTCTAGTTGAAAAATTACCCCTCTAGCCTGGTATTTGACTAGCAGTTCAGATTCCTTACTGGGAACAAAAGTAAGGATCGGTTACTGTTTGAACCTGGAACTAGTGGAAAAAACAGACTTGATCTTGAAGACAGCAGAGGGAATGCAGACAATGCTACAGCTGTCCAAGCACTGTCTGTATTTGGGAGATATCTCTTGCCAGATTAGAAAGCTGAAACTCCTTCAAATCTGCGAGTTGTTGATGGATAAATTCAGGATTTGTCCTGGGAATTTACTTCATCAAAAGCAGCATTTATTAATTTCACATTCTGGAAATATCATTTATATTGTTTCAAGCCAGATGTTCTACAATAAGGGCAGAACACAAGAAAAAGTAGTATTATGCAAGGAAGGCAGGAATGACAAGGTCTATTCTGTTTGTTCAGTTATTTTTGTAGAGTGAACATTCTTTATATATTCCTTCTGCCAGACTGTTTTCCTCTCAATAAAAGAGCCCACTCAGTAAAGAATTATGCAACACAGAGGCCACGTCTCACAAAATCAGTACCAACTCCTAATACAGTCTTATTTGAGTTTTAGATGTAACCTCTCTCCAGTCACAGTTTCATGCCACCTTATTAACTGTACTTGAAGAACTCTGAAACAAGGCTTCGCCAGACTTCATCTTAAAAGTTATTTAATGTAAATAAGACCATGTAAACTGGAGTATTTAAGCTACATGATGCAAAACAAGCAGAAGATAAGAATTATCTGTTGTTTCAGCCTGCTAAGAACCTGAGGACTAAAAGGGTCTTGGGAAAAGAGGGAGGCTGAAGAAGGCAAACCTGCACAAACTCTACCCTGCTGGAGAACCTGTATGCAGCCTGACTCATGTTCTTAGAAATAACTTTGAAGAAGGGTAAATGTGAAAATATAATCACCAGTAAAAACTGCCCCCCTGGCACTCCATACAGACTCTACAGTAGGTAAGATGCTTTCAAAGGAGAAACTGGTGGCAGAAAGCCCTTCCAGAGGATTTTTTTTTTACAAAGCTACAACCAAGGAATATATAAGAGATGTGGTCTTACACACACATAAGCAAGTTCATTTTGACTGAGTAGAGACAGTCAATCTGATTGTCCTTCACCCAGCAAGTTTCTGCCCATGCCCTTCACCAATCACATTAAATATTCCCTGCTCTTGACTATATTCTGAGATTTCCATTCAGGCGTCATGGCTTGGAAAAAGCTTGAAAAGAGCAGCAGAAATACTGTGAGTGCAGATAGCATGAAACAACTTTGCAAGTTACAGATTGTTCTTCCCAATCATCAGAAAAAGCTGTTAACTTGACGATTTGTAACTTTTCAAATAAATGTTCAAGATGTACTCAGTTCATCAGATTTATTCAACTTTTTCACAACTGGAAAAGGCTACACTGTCTTTTCAAAATGAAGCTAGAGTTAACACATCCCTAATCTCACAAAACTGAAAAAAAGGCTGATCAACTCCATTTAAAACAACAACCTTGGATCTCAAAAAATGTGATTTGCATACCACATTAGGTGATACAGAAAGCTTTCAGAATTTTGGTATTTTCATTGTACTTTACATTTTCAGAAGTCAGTTTACACTTACTTTGTGAGTTACAACTTTGAGAGAATTAAAAATAATGCAACTTGAAAAAATAATTGGAGAAAACATTCTGTACCCAGTAAATGAATGCAGAATAAACATGGTCTTTTGTGTGAGTCATGCTACACATCACAAAGGAAATAGCTTGGACAGCTGAAAGGTGACTTTTATATGTGTTGGAACAGTTTATCAGTGTTTTTTACACTTAATTTTGTCAAAAAGAAAACTGTTTTTGTGAATTATATGCAAAGAATTTCCTTGAGGCCAATAAGGAAGCTGAACTGCTGTGTAGGAAATAATTCTGTTCACAGCTTACACCTTCCAGATTCTGTTTTCAAAACTTTATGCTTGGTCATATGAACAGCATATTAAATATAGAAAAGACACCTTGTATGACTGGCCCAAAGCCAATGTAAAGATTACTAAAACATTATACACATTAGACTGCAGAGACTATATTATTACATAATAAGTCTCACACTAATTAATGCAGAATGTGTGCTCCAGCAATTCCACAAGTTAGGACAAGATTGCCCCCTACAGTTTCTGAACTGTTCTGAAAATTTCAAGCACCAAACTGCTTTTTGATAGAAAGTTATCTTGAACAAGAGCTAAGTAAATGTTTTTTAAAGTACTTTCACAAGAACTTTCTTGGATTAGGGCTAACTGATCCTTAAATTTTGTTTATTATAAAATGTAATTATATATTTAAAGCAAATGTATTCAAGATACTACCAGGGCTATTGTGAAGAGAGCACTCACAGGAAATATTGAGATGACTCTACATTACCTTCGATGGCAGGGCTATACTGAGACATCACATTACTAGCCAAAGTCGGCAAGGAGACAGCCACGAAGACCATGAGAAGGCAAGCAATTTTATATTCTTCTTCTGGACTAATGTTTTCTAAAAACACAAATAATGAAGTTCTTTCATTAAAGAAGTAATCTGAAATATTTCCTTTCAACTGCAGGTAGATTAAAATGTAAAATGTTTAGTCAAACTTTAAGCAAATTTAACCCCCAAACTGAAAAAGTCAATGTTTGTATTGTGAAAGGATCAATATTATGTCAGTCTTGCCACAAGACACAGGGTGGAGCTGCAAAATGTCCAGTCTGATACCTACCAGAACAAAGGGAAGTCAGTGCCACCCTCTCACTTTTAACCATTTAGTTATTAAGATTTTATTACGCTGAGCTGAACAGTAATCTATTCATGCTGGTGTAAATCTTGTTATTGCTCTGAGGTGAAGAGAGCTTCTCTTGCACTCTCCCTTTGGCAAATGAGCAGAGGGTGATGGTGAACTCAACTCAATTCCCACAAAACCTTGTGCTGCCTAAAACAGCAGCATCATCACACATTACATAAGATTAATTTCAAAAAGTCAACAAATGGTGACATACAGAACTTATTTCTATGCAAGCTGAATTACTAAAAGCAAAATATTTAAAAATGCAAAAGTAAGTATCAAAATATGACATCATATACAGTCATGAGAATATACAGATATTCTCTCTCTTCTTCAACCAGCTTAAACATTTCACAGCTGTACCACAATGAAAATAACCAATTTAAAATGCCATTTTAGATACTAGGTATCTTACAAAGATATACTTCTATATACATTATATACTTTCTATATACATAGAACAACACTTTGGGTTGAATTTTTTTTTTTTTAAGCTGCACAAAGAAATTGTGCTTGACACTTCAGTTCAAATATTGAAATGCCCCTCGGAATTATCTTTATTTTCCCCTCCTGAAAGAACTACTACTAAAGCAAGAAAAAACAACATTTAAAATATTCATGGTCTGGGTTAAAACAGTAACTATCTATGACACTTAGAGGAAAAAAAAAGCTATTAAATACTCAGTAAGGAAGATAGGGAAAAAAGCTGAAGACTGTCAAAAAGCACCTAGAAGCCTTAATTCATGTCTTTGAACCTGCCAGAATAAACAAAACTGAAAAACTTGGACAGCCGTGCCTTAAAGCAAATAAGAGGAGGCACTATACATGTTAGAACATTAACATGTTTATTTGACCATGTTTTCCCTTGCAAGCTCCATGTTAACACTTGTATAACACACTGCTAACAGTGTGGTGAAATTCATGAAGTGTATTCAGCTGACATGTCAGCTCCTAATGCTTACTTAGGTGACAGATTTGTTACAGATCTGTGCAACAGAGCTGATGATGTCTCTAGTTGTTCACAAGACAGTCCTATTGTCACTGTCCCTAAATTACAGGAGTTTTCACCACTAAATTCCTTCAACATCTACCCATTATCCTCTTCTAGGGCAAAAAGTCAATTCATGTGTATTTGAAAAGATTCTCAAGCTAACAATCACCAGGGAGCAGGCACAAATAATTCATGCTCTTACGCCATTTATGAAGCTCACTGAAGGAATACAAAGGACTCAAGATACACATTTCCCCCAAGCATTTTAAACACTCCTATGCATGGGTACATTTACTTTTTTTACTCCCCCAAGCTGGTTTGTCTTTTTAACATTCGTATTTTTTAAATTGGAACTTCTTACCTGATTTTTGGGAAGACAGTGCTACAACCAAGGCAGGATCAATCTCACAAGGCAATCCAGCAGCAGATGACAGTTCATATACATTCATTGCCACCTGAGGACCAGAACAAAGACAACACCGAATGCTTTTGTGTACAGACGATGAAGCAGAGTTTTGCTGTCATGTTTAAAATGTTAATAATAAAGTCTGAGGCATTAAGGAACTTCAGAGATTTGGCAAAAATAAGATAGAGTCTCTGGATTTTGTTCGTTTCTAACCTACACTGAGCAGCTGGGTCAGTACTTTGTGCACTAGATTGTAATTTCTGCATGTCAAGCCAAATAAAGCTCGTATACTTTCCTATGTTACCTCCAAAGCAAACACCCTGACTTCCAATTAGCTGTTTCTACATCTTTCTTTAATGTTCAAAAGAAACTAACATATTTTCTTGACCAGATCTAAAGTATCAGCTAACATATACAAATACAGCATTTTTCAACAAAAGCCAAAAGTCACAACTTGGTGAAATAGAGTAAGGCAGAAACCTTACAACATTCAAATTTCATACAGATTCACTGTTCAGAAATTTCAAGCATCAAGAATTAGACTCCAAATGCCCCTAACATTTGGAGGAACTAAGAACATCTTGAATTGTATTCCACTTTCCAGCTCATCCCAGGATGTATCTTTTGCTAGCACTAACAAGCATTCAACATAGTGGTTTTCTCTTTCCATTTACTATTTGGACAAAGTTTCTGAAACCATAGTTCAGATGAATCTCTGTCAAAACAGGTCTACACCAAGTAAAAAGGACTACAGGAAGCACTAGCAATGTGTATCACTGCCATTAATATCTCAGAAGTTGTACACTTTGCCCATGAATTCTCATGTATGGTTGAGCAGCTGCAGGAAGCAAACATTGTGCAGACTGTCCTTACTTGCGTGCTCCAGCCTGGCGTCTGGACAAGGGTTGATTCACAGCCAACAGGTTAAAAAGAATCATGGAATGGTTAGAAGGGACCTTAAAGATCACCTCATTCCAGCCCCTGTCACGGACAGGGACACTTTCCACTAGACCAGGTTGCTCCAAGCTCCATCCAGCCTGGCCTTGGACACTTCCAGGGATGGGGCAGCCACAGCTTCTCTGGGTAACCTGTGCCAGAGCCTCCCCACCCTCACAGTATGGAATTTTTTCCTAATAGCCAATCTAAACGTACTCTCTTTCAGTTTGGAGCCATGCCCTCGTGTCCTGTCACCACATGCACTGTGGAACAAATAATAGCCTTTTTCTAAAAGCCTGAATAGACAGCCCAACAATTTAATATTAAAAATATTCAAGTAAAACTAGAAGAAATCCCCATTTTGACAGTCATCCCAAATAATAAGTTCCAGGGATAGAAAAATAAAAATAACATTTCATAACAAGTGTTCATTTCATCAACAGCTTTAAAACTATTTATGTTTTACTTGCTAAATTCAGTACATAGGAAATTACTATGTTATTATGTCCTAAAATATACCCACTTGGGCAATTGTCCCAATCCACTGTATGATGCCTTGTAAAGAACTGTCTGTTGACATGCCTTCATTTAAGAAAAAAAAAAAAGTTTGCTCTATTGTCCCAAAAGAAGGCTTTGTTGCCTACAGTTGCACTGCTGTATGTGACAAGGCCAGGAGAAAGCTCAGAGCTGATGACTGTGCACAGGGCTTAATTGTTAGCAGGCTCTCAGCACAGTCCTGGCCCTTCCAACAAGCTGTTTTCAAGACAAAGCTCTGGCAGAGTTCTGGGGGAGTACATGTCAGAGTTCCCAGTATTCCTGACAAGCACTATGGACAAGATTACACTGGTTTGGCTCCTTCCCCATGCAAGTCCTCCAGCATTACCCAGGCAAGCTAATGGCTCTCCAACAAGCCTACATGGCATCGTGCTGCACCACAAGACGTGACATCTGCGGTTGGCATCATGTGAACACCAGCAGGGTGGAGTGTTCCACAGCACTTACAATTTATTTCAGACACTTCTAACTAGAAAAAACCCACACCAACACACAGAATAGGTGTATCTAAGAATCACAGCAGAACTACTGCAGAGAAAACCAACAGCCAAATATTACATGAAGCAGAGGCAAGCGAGTAGTGCTACATGGCAAGAGCCAGACAGCCGTGCTCAGCAGGGCTTTATTTAACAGTAGACAGCTGTCTTTTTTGCCATCCAGTGATGGATTCTTTTTTCCCCATCCAATCATTCCAGTGACTGTAAATTACTCCACTGACTTCCAGAAAAGCAGCAGCAAGTACTATGCTTTCTCCTATCTGCTGATACGAATAAGTTGAGCACCATCTTTGGAGATCCACTGAAATGTTTAAAATGATCAGTTACCACTGGCTTAAAACCATCAGTGGTAAAATACTCTCTTGAATGATTACTGTTGCTGCCTTTATCCCATCCTATTTTTTATCACTCCTTTGATACCAAGAGGGTGTAAGATGCTTTCTGAAAACATCAAGCAAAGCAAGCAGTGAACTTCCCTCCTCATCTCCAGATGCTGATTCCTCAACTTCAATAATAGAACATGATGGTTTGGTGATCAATACTTTTCTCTGTAACTACAGGTGGGAATTTTAGCAAGGCTTTTGTTGAGAAGTGAAAAGACAACTTGCATCATTTTGATATAATTTTTATTATGAGCCTGTATACTTTAAGTTAATTTTCCAAGACATTTCCATAGAATTCCTCTATTGTGGTATGAATTGAAATGTTTTCTTTGACATCAAATGTTCATGGCTGGTTTATCAGAACTGCAAGTTTCAAAGATCATTTTGGAATGAAACAGCACTCGTGAAATGTAAATTTCACACAGAGAAATGTAAATTTCAAGTTCAGGAATAACAACATATTCTGGACCTTAAAAATGATACTTTGCTCAAGAGCAGATTTCTAAAAGTTGTTTCTGTAAAAGTTAGAGAGTTTGCAATGTATATCCCACAACACATTTTCTGCAAATCAAACTGCTGCAATACCATTAAGAAGCAGGAATCCTTCACAGACTCCAAGCTGCAGTAAGAGACTAAAAACCAGCTAGGCTGCAACTTCTGTGCATACACGTCCAGAAGCCACGTGATATGCCAACAAGGGCTTTTGCATGGGACCATACTATCATTCAAGAGCAAGGACCTGCTACCTTATTTTTTTATTTTTTTTTTCCCAGAAAGTGGCTTCACAAGAATTTTCAATTTAAGGTCAAAATCAGACTTATAGCTTTTACATGCACAGAGCTCCAACCACATACACAGAGTCCCTGAAACATCCAGCTTTACCAGGTATAATGCTTACACTATGAAGCAGCTCTGCATTTTTCCCTTTATTGCTTAGACATGTTTTAACACTTGATAAATTTTGCTCTTAATTCTTTCTACGAAAGTTGTCAAATGTGATCACAAGTAGATAGAGCCTTGTGCCTATCCTTTCAGTTGGTTGTAATTTCTTCCCCAGAACATTAGGAGGCTGCAGATCCACAACTACTGAGCTTGTTGGAAAAAAAGGTGTTCTTTATGTCTGGATTTTTGACACTAAGCATGAAAATCTTTCCACTTTTTTTTTCAGTAAGCTCCAAAATGACTCCATCACCCAGTCAACCAAACATTACCTTCATGTCAGTCTCTCTTGGAATGTGATCTTTGAAGTCCTCAATGGAACTTACAAGGAAAGGAATGTGGTAGGATAAGACCTAAGAGACACAAACACGTACAAAATGAAAAAGATGGCCTACCACTTTGATGACTGGTTAGACACTACCATTATTTTACTGGACTTATTTTCTTTTTTAATGAGTTTTTAATTTATGCATTTGAATTTGTTTGTAAATGTAAGACCTTAAAGCCTAATAAATGTCAAATCAAGCTGTTTGCAAACAAAGTGAAATAAAAGCTTTTTAAATGTACTAAACACAGAGAACATTGAGAGGCAATATTCTAAACTAAAATCTCTATGTTTTAATTTCTCTGAACTGTACTCAAAAAGTAGATTTGCCCACCCCAACTTACAATTCAAAGTTATGATTCAGTATTGCCATTTTACCCACATGTCAACCTTGTAAAAAATAGCATTCCTAAACAGTGAAGTGTCAAATCTCCTATGATTCCATTAAATTAAATACAATGAAAACAATTAGGAACATATTTTGTTCTTTCTTACATCTCTAAGTGCTTCCTGTGCCAATGAGCGAAAAGACAAGATAACACCAATAATTGTCATTCTCTTCAAAACACTGTCGACAGCTGAAAAGAGATCAATGAATGAAGTGTTGATGTTTAGAAACTCAATTCTCCAAATAAGAGAAAGAAAATATTTAATGAAATACAGAAAACAGCAAGGTACTGAAACAATGGCATTCCTTAAGAGCCAAAATAAACAGTGCTAAGGCAGGCTTTTATAGCTGAATCCACAATGCGATTTTCAGTAGAAGACTATCAGAGTTAACCATGTCATGGAATGAAAGCTGGAGTACAGAGGTGTCAGTGCTGGATGCTAACACTGGCTCGGTGCTTTCTTGAGGCCAAAAATGTCTGCATAATAATTTTATTTTTTTGCTATGGCTGGGTGTCATTATCCCTGAGAAGACGAAAGATGCTCAAAGCTCATTGCTGCTGTAATGCCCATGCACTAATTAACACTAAACTCTCACTTTGTCAGTACATGGGAAGACTAGGAAAGTTTGAAAAGATCCATCAGTTTACATGAGCTCATGTACATTTTGCCACTTCTGTATACTTAATACCAAAAAATTAATTTTTCTGATTTTCTTTACAAAGACAAATATAAAACCCAACTCCTTATGTTTAGAAGGATCTCACTGGTTACTCACATGATAATCTCTTAAACAGCGCTGCCATCTGGTCTGGCTTGTCGAAGCTGGTCCTCATTTGTGTTAGAACTTCAACGTTCTCCACCACAAGTTTCTATAAAGAAGCAAGAATTCAGGTCAGCTACAGATTTCAGCATGTTAACTGGATAAATTTCTGATTCAGAATATTTTGGTCTGGCAGAAAGGCAACTTAACCCCGTGGGATACAGATGTACCACTGTGTTCATAATGGGACTGAAATATCAATATTATCATCAGGCAGTACTCTACACAAAAGTGAGCTCTGAATCAAAAAGCAGAGGATTAGATACCCCTTGGCACATGATTTTTATACTGAGTAGTGTGTACCACTTCTTAAACCAAAAGAACCAAACTCAGTAAAACCAGAGAAAAGAAAAAAAACAGACATAAGTATACATGTATCAATAAAAATGCAAATTCACAAACTAATCCATTCTTTTGGGTTGCTCCTTGCACTAGCTATGCTGAAATTTAATGTTGGTAAAATTGAAAAATGGAATCAAGAATGTAAGAGTCAGATTTGTTCAATCTTGGTGCAGGTTACTTGAAATTTTCTTCTATTATAATATAAAATGAAAAACATTCATTCCAGTTCTAACATCTTAGTCTGAAACAGTTAAATTCAAGTGCAGTAGTATTCATGACCGTTTGACCAAATGAAAACAAAATAAGTGTCTGTTTCTGATTTTTAACAGCTCTCATACATGCAACTTGTAACATTTACCCTAATGTAATAACTTTTCTGAAATAATTTTCCACACACGTATTGTATCTAATTTTAAATTACAGAGATTGCATAATCACATCTATAAAATGTCAGATCCAAAAAGGTTTCTTGCTAAGATGAACTTACGTTGCGCCAAACAGTATTTTTAAGCTCTCTTCAAGCAACAAATAGGTAGTTAAATAGGTAGTTTATTCTTACAAAAATATTTTTGCAGTCTGAATGCATAGTACCCTACTTCAGAAATGCAATCTATAATCTCTCTTTAGATAGAGGACAACCAATGGCTACGAAAATTTAGATCTTTTGTGTTCTTCTGAACATTGAAGAAAGTGATTCCTTTTGTTTGAAGATTTCAATTAGTGCTTTGTATGCTAAGCAATATCAAGGTGAAAAAGAACTGAAAGACGGAGGGAGAAATCAAGATATGCTGGATTGGGGGTGATCTTCCAAAGTGATTAATAGTTTTATTTTTCAAGTGGATGTATTCCAATCCATCAATTACCAGAGGAGGCAATACGAAAAATTAATACTCATTAAACATGTAGACTTATAAGCTATTCCCATAGACTCAAGTATATCCATAATCCACCCAGTGTTGCTACTTTCACTCTTCCTAGCTTCAGTGAGAAGCAAGGAAAGAAATAAGCTACACAAAATGAAGCAAATTAATCAACTACAAGAATCTTTAAGGTCCCTTCCAACCCAAACCATTTGGTGACGACGAATGTGTGCACATGTGCACAAACAAGGCACACAGGATGTACTTCTACGCTGAAAGCCAAAGCAAGACTGATTTGAACTGAAATCAAGATGGGCAATTTTAAACCAAGCAATGTATGAAAACTTGGCAGATGTGTGGCATTTTAAGTCCCTCAAAACTCACCAGAATGCAATATTGAGGGCAATAGCCCACGCACATCATTACTGAGTCAAGCTTTCAGCTTCACAAAGAATAACCAGTATATTAGTTTAAGATTTAAAAGGAACAGGCTGGAATACAGTTCAAATAGTCATTTAGATGTGGCAATCTTCCCCTCCTTGCTCCAGTCTTAAACTTCAGATATAAAACCAACACCTTGTCCCACTGCAGGAGGCAAAGCAAGAATGTTGAACCCTACTATTAAAGTCCCCATTTTATTCTCTTCTTGCTTTCTTCCCCAAACACAGATGCTTCTCAGTACTCTCTTGGTAAGCCAACTGCATCTCAGCCAAAGAGATGAACATTTTATTACTTTATTTTTTCCCTCCAAATATGTGGTCATGCACATGTGGATCTACGTTATGCTCTGCTTACCCTCAGCAGCATCAGAAAACAACAGATTTCAGACACAATTTAAAGCTGCTTTTAAAAAATTACACAGAGCTCCAATATAAATTGTGTTGATTTTGAGGAAGTATGACAGCTCCTCAGTAAGTCCACAATTAGAGCAGCAACAAACACCTGCTGCTCAAGGACTTTGTGCTTTACTTGAAATGTGGCACCTTGGAAAGCATGAGCAGCTCTTCTCCTTAAGCTTAAGTGAATAAAAGGCTCCAAACCTTTTGGGGCATCACACATCCCAGCCACCCAGCAGCACTGCAATTCAGGTGTTTACAGTGAGAACAAGACCTTTGAAACTGTAATATGTATTAAAAACAAACACTTTTAAAGGCCTGGTCTTCTAATAACAATAAACTATGAAAGGAAAAAAAAGTTCCTTAGATCTCTGACGCATTCATATACATTTCCAAAAACACAGCATGTAAGAATAGTTACAAAAACCTCCTTACTGTAATTAGTGGTTACATATACTGAAAATTAAGGTAATAACAACTTGGAATTAAATTTGAAAGTGACACTAAAAGAACAAGTCATATGAAAAGCAAATCTATGCCAATTAGTGACATTTTAATAGTATGACTATCCTGGGAAAGCAATACATGTTACTGAATTTATTAAAAGCTCTTTCCAGGAAGAGTTAATTACACAGGCACCAAGTGGGTTGTTGTCTGCTGTTTTGAATACACAAAAACCTAATTTCTTTGATATGCCCATATTTACAATTTTATTGGAAAATAAAATAACTTTATTATTTCCTTGTATTGCTGTAGATGTGAGGTTTATTTATCAAAACACAGACATTTAAAATAAATGGTTACTGTCGAGGCAAAGGAAAAGAGACACCTGAAAATGAGGAAAGCTAACAAAATAAAAAGGACCCGAAGTCTCCCATCCACGTAAACTAAACAATAGGTGCTAACTCATATGGTAAAGAAAGTAAGTTCTTATAGATAACTAAGATAGACTTTAGGTTTTCATGCTAAGTTTGGAGAGTCAGCAGTTTCACAAGCACTTGGAGATCTTAAAAAACATTTACGTTTCCACTAATGATAAAAAGAGACTTGATTCCTCACTTAGGGTATCTAACACAGAGATCTAATACAGTCTGCATAAAGTCATGCCCATTCAGCTGTTGAAGAACGTGGGATACACAGGTACTACATGTGCAAACAAACTAAAAAAAAGAGTAAAATTCATAGCTTTATCAGTTTGTTTGATGCAGTCATTTCAAAAGATGGCATGCAGAAGCATAGCTAAGAAAACTACCTGCCTTTCCACCCACCAGTTCCCCAAGGTTACCTTAAGCTCAGCAACCTGTGAAGAGATGTGCCACATCAGACTTTCACTTAGGAACTTCATGCCATATGGTCCCAGGAGTTCAGAAAGGGCTCTCATTTCTGAGAAATAAAAGAAACTGTTCTACCTCAAACATTCCTTTTTCAGTTATTTGCAGCCCATCGTGAATCTAGCAATGCTGATTTAAGTGCAAAAAGGTTTCACCCTGAAGTAGAATTTTAGATACAAGAAAACTCTATGGTAACAGAACTGAAACAGTAGTCACCAATACATCATATACCCATATATCTCTGTAGCTTATATGCAACAACTCCAATATGACCAAAACCAGGAAAAGCAAGACAAGAGGCAGCATAAATGAAAAGTACTTAAAAATAAAGACTTAATTGTTATTCCAGTAACAGTTGCTCTAAGAGTTGCTGTTATTCCAATTACTCAAGCAATACGATAACTACCCCTCGCAAACATTCAGTAGAAATATCAAAGTTTACCTGATATGTCAGAGTATTCCTCAGCATTAAATGTCAACTCATTTTCTGTAGGCAAATTTACAAATGCCTTCATGGCTGGGAAATAGGCTATGTGACCATTGCTGACTTGCCGTAGCAAAGTTTCCAAATACCTTATCAAAAAGGGAAAAGGTTTTAGATGAAAAAACACATGTTCATGGATACCCCATACAGATAAAGCACAGTTATGTGACAAGGGACAGCAAAGCCCATAGACTAAAGTTTTATTTTCTTAGTTCATCTGATACCTGTATATTACGCTACATCTTGTCCCTATAAGAAGTGAATTTCACAGCAGGCAAACCTTAAACTGCTTTTAACAGGTATTGAGAGAAGTAAACTTGTGATGTTGGAAACATAAGAAAAATTAAATAACTACACTTCGCCAATTGCAGATTTTTCATTAATGAGAAAAACACCTCTAAAAAACTTGTAACAAGCATCATGTAATGACTTACCAATTTGTGTACAGACTGGTAATGGTTGGCTCACCATGACTATCTAAATGCTGGGTTTGCTGAAGCAGAACATTGTTAAACACTCGTGTAATGTCGATCTGTACATAATTTTCTATTGACTGGAGGACTGTCATATAGGCTCTTACGCTGGTCAACAGCTCTGAAGGTTTTGCAATCTCTTGTGTTGCTTGATTATACATAGTCATTCCAACAATTGACCTTTGTGAAACAAAAGAATCAGAGACAAATAAAATCATTTATTAGTAAAATTCAACAAGAATGCAGCTACAAAGATGATTTTGTGTCCACAGCTTTCAGCACAAACAGAATGGTTTGGGTTGGAAGGGACATTAAAGACCATCAAGTTCCAATCCTCCTGCCGTGGGCAGGGACACCTTTCACTAGACCACAAAGCTCCATCCAACCTGGTCTGGAACACATCCAAGGATGGAAAATATTCATTGTACTTGAATACTTCTCCAATCTGCAAGCATAAAACTCTAATCAAGGCACATACACCAGCACTTTTAAAAACAGTTCTGGATGCCGAAGTACCTGTGGTTCCAGAAAAAATGTCATGAGACTAAGACTACTCACCGAGCATTTTTTCAATAGAGCTTTTTCCCCCCTCAATACATACAGGAGTAGTCCGCACTCCGCAGGACTTATGCAATAATTACTTTGGTAAATAGATTACTGTTAAAGCCTTTTAAAATGCAAGAGCAATCATGTATTGAAGTGTTCAAAGCACATTAACTAAGGCAAAAATTATTTGATCAAAGCTGCTTTCACAGTTTTTGTTTGAAATATCTGTAGAAAAACAGATGGCTATAGTGAAGTATGAATTGAAAATGTATCTGTTAAGTAAATAAACAGGAATCCTATTAATGAAAAACAAATCTCCCTTTAGCTAATACAGTGATTTCTATCTTTAACCAAAGGTCAGGATATACTTGAATTGGTTCAGATTCTCACTATAAACAAAATCAGGCTTCGAATAATAGATGTTCTATACATCAGGCAAGCTTTCAAGCTAGAGCAGAACTCCACAAAGGACTGTATAGTCCTTTTTAACATACAGGGACATGGACTGTACTCAGTATGTCACTGAAACCAGGTCCTCAAGCAAACCATATCCTGGGGTCATTAAAAGCCAAGTCTTTCTAGTAAAGAAATGCTTGTTGTAGTGCTCATTTTAAGCTTATAATGGTGTCCATTTTAAGTTTATAATGGTCTCAGACTTTCAGAGATAAGTTTTAAGTGCTACATGCCTCTCAAAGGCAGAACGGCAACAACAAAAACAAAAAAAGGAATCAGTGGATTACTACCTTCATCAGAGGTGAACAGGATGAGTTAGTCTGGAGGAGAACATCAGATTATTTAAAGCAATGCCTTTAAATAATCTGATGTGAAAATAAGGACTTTCAATAATTTGCTTCTGAGGCAGTCTCTTATTTCAAAATAAATTCAAAATAGGTATAATAACAAGATAGAGTAGCATAACAATAAGCTCTAGTTCAATCATACATGAAACACAGCAGGTTAAGAGTAAACAAATCCTAACAGTAAAACACTAGCATTATGTTTAAAGGGAAAATACAAGCCTGTGAAAGGAATACCACTTAAAGATCTGAAAAATAATACCACTTAAATAAATAATACCACTTAAAGATCTGAAAAATAATTATAAATGGAACATTTATTTTGTTTGACTAACAAGTCTTATTTCTTTCATGAGGCAAGTAAAAGGAAAGCAGTCTCCAAAAGTCATCTGCCTGTTACTTCACCTCCAATGCACAAGCCAACCCCCCAAAAAATGAAAATAATAAGCACAAGTGACCAACACTGGTTTAAGTTCACAAACGTGAAGATAAGCGCTGACTTTCATGAAGTTAACTTTGCTTTTATGCCCCTTGGTCTTATTTGAAAGACTAGAATGTTCCAGTGATCTGATACTATGTCTTGATGATTAAAACTTAACTCTTATACCCTGCTTGAAATATGTAACTAGTAATCTTTGGCATAAAAATACGTCTAGGATAGTAGGGTAGTTTAAAATTAAGTCCTCTCCAGAAACTGCTATTTGCTTACTTCTGTACAAAAGAATGCACAGATCAAAGTAAGAACAGACAGGAATATCAACTGGTAATACTTTTTATTAAAAAAAAAAAGGTAATTGAAATATACCCTCAGTTGGCTTTTTCAGGTCTTGAGTTCTGACTTTTAGACTTCCTTTCAGCAAGGGAGTGAAAGTGAACTCAAAACACTTGAAACAATCCAGAGCTGTGCAAAAGAATGGTGGGAAGACAAGTCTATAAATGCCTAAAAACAGGTGTCACAACCTCGTACAAAATACACAGGACTAGGAATGCAGGATCTGTCTGCTAAAGAGATGATTTGCATTTCAACCTATTTTAAGACAGGAACTGACAATTGTCTATGTCTGCACATACAACTTAATAATCATTTAGTTGGAACTTCACTCATGATTTTCTCAACCCACTTTTAAACTCTAGTTTAATGTAGGAAGTATGCAGTATTTCCAACATAAATCAGCAAAGGCTTACCTTGTGTATTAATGCTTCTAACTCTACAATATTACTTACTTGGTAAAGCGGATTTCCAGGTGAGACGTTAAATATTCTCTTGGGGTAAACGTGTGTTCCCAAACCACCATGTTTGGTACATAATTGATTGAAAAGCAGAGCTCAGAAAGTGCAGTGTGCAGTTTGTCAAGGCTTTAAGAATAGACAACAAGAAATTAAAGAAAATATTTAATGCAACATAAGCATTTATTATCACAGAAAGCACACACTGAATGGATAACACCTCAAAAGCAGGTACAGGTCTAACTCTTCATTATCATCTTCTGCTTTGAGACACTTCTCTAGCATATTTAAAACCAGTATTTTGGCTAAGAACACATCCTACAACTGCATATTGATCTGCATCACACAGAGTGATATCAGATTCATTTTTTTAATACATATACACATTTTTTTTTTGTGCCTCTCAAAAGAACAAACTGTTAAGGTCTTTTTTCTTCAACTGAACTGAACAAGTAATATTTGCTATGAGCCAGTACTAAAAGCCAAAACACATTGGGGGACAGAATCTTGAGCTCCAAGTAAGCTCTTTTCCCTCAACCTCTCTAATCTTCACAGTTTTCTGATGTTTGGTTGTAACTGTAACAAAGCCACTTCCCCTTGAGCAGCGTGTGTGTGTGTGTGTGTGTGTGTGTGTGTGTGTGTGTGTGTGTGTTTAGGCACTCCCAGTCACAACACTAAACATTTCTTGTCTCCTTTTTTTCGCTTCTTTCCTCTTCAGGCTTCTATCACTCTACCATCCTGTCCCCTGAGCTCTCCTAACACCGATCTTATACCCATTCCTATCATTTCATCTCTTACACCCCGAAGTGTATTTATTAACCCTTCCTCTTCTCTCTTTCAGGTGTTTTTTTTTGTTTTGCTATTGATTTGATGGTGTTCTCAATTTTTCTACAGTCACTAGAGCCACAATTCCAACTCAGCAGCAAAGGCAGCCAACAGCCTTAGGGCAGCAACAACTTCCTGCTCAGCCTGCACTTAACAGTGCTTAACCAGGGCAGAATTCAAGATGCCATCCACTCCTTGGACTCACATTCCCACAGCAATTAATATGACTATTCAGGAAGCCTAGCTACAACAGCACAGGGATCCTTTCTGGTCAGGAAATAGCCAAGGGGATACATTCAAGAGACACATTCCTATTGCTTTATGTAACAGAACTCAGTCTCTATACAAGCTACAGGAGCATCATATGCTCATAAACTACAAAGCTGCTGTATTTACAGTCAATAAAACTTAAAAAAAATTAAGCAAAAAGCATTCAATATGCAAAACATGTATGCTTTGACTTGGGATTCAAGGAACAGAAGAGGTGGCTTACTTTGTCACAACCAATCTGTTTTTCCTCATGCTTTCTACTCCTGGTTTCTCCCTTTCAGGTTCTCCTTTCTTTCCAGTCTGTTTTTTTGACTTCTTGTTCACTGCTTGACTGATAGTTTTGGCACAGTGCTTTGGCAGCAACTAGTAAACAAAAAGAAATAGGCATCTCAAAATCCAATTCTTTAGCAGACTTCATCACAGAAGTAACATATGAAGTAACATATTGACTAAGAACTACGCAATTCTAGTATTAAAAATTCTTCTTCAAACAGCCTTCCATTTTATAAACAGAAAACTGCCCCAAAACAGAGATAAAAAAGTGAACAGGAAGTAGAACCATAAAATTCAGAAAGTTGAACAGAGAAAAATCTCAAAAGTGAATTAAAGCAGACGCAACCACACTCACCTGGTCACTCAATGTACATTGTTCTGTGCAAATATCTGTGATAAGATTTCGAGCTTGCTTAGCCATTTCATCCAAGAACATGTTACACAAGGAAAGACTACGATCTCCAATATGATGTCGCTGTCAAAAGGGAAAAATGGAAGCAGGATATTCAGTATCCCATTAGTCCTACAATATTCACATGACACGCTGTACCGAAGAGAACAGTTCACTACATCATATAGCCAGGGTATGAGGAATAATAAATTCATTAGTCCTCAATAATACTGACACCAGGACATTATTTCTTTTTGGAAGCAATTTGAACCGTGGAATTTTCAAAGTCATTGGCACGACATACTATCATTAAAAATATTTTCTGCAAAAGGAGGCAAAAAAAGACTTTTAACAAGTAGGTTTTCAAGTTTAATTCTGAAGTGAATCTACTTTTACGTGTCCAATTATGAAGGTATCTCTGAACACCCTCTTCATTAATTTGTGCCAGTATTAAATCTATGGCAAAAATAGCATGCAACTCAAGCTATAAGAGAAAGCAGTGTCCTTCAGACCACTGAAAAAGTTAATAATGAAGCCTTGCTGCATTAATTTCTGGATTCAGTTCCTTTGTCACCGGATCTGCACAAGTACAGCCTCTGTCTTGCTGAAATCCTCCTTTCACTAGTGATGTTTCCTTTACAGACACACTACCACACATTGTACACAGCACAGCCAAGATTATTTTTCCAAAATGATAGTAGTTGCTAAGTCATACAATTCAGATATTGAATTCCAAGTTCTGCTGGCTGTGACAAAATGTGCTTGCTGCAGCTGAATGCACAGTAACTGGTGTCCAGTGGACTTTGGCTACTGATTTCTTACTGTTACTATAATCATTCTCAAAGACATCTCTTGTCCTGAAGGGAAGCCTTCCTGAAAACTTTTTAGTGGCTGTCCACTATAAACAATGTTTGCTGCTGTTTAAAGCAAAGCATACAAGGGAAATGATTATATAGACATATTATTGCAATGAAGTTTTGCAGAAAAGAACTTAATACATAAATAAGAAAATACTACAATAAATCTTATTCATCTAATTGTTTCAGATGAGCACTGTTAAGAACGAAAACACTTTCATGAGCACTACATAAAAATGGCCAAGTAACCCCCAGAGTAATTTTGAAGTCAATGCACATACAGGAAATGTACAAAAGGATCTATTTCATTACAACAGGAATAGAAAGAATTTCCTCAAACTGCTTCCTTTAACAAAGGTTCCATTTCTTCAAGCAACACTCTGTTTTTTCATTTCTAAATCTAATAACACAGACATGCATTGCCCAGTTCTTAACCAAAGCAAATGCTTGCATTATACTATGTATCACTTAGGATTATTTTTTTCTTACTGAAGAAACACTATTTATAGCAAGCCATACAGAGCTTCCAACCTCCTATTTCCTTTCCCTATGAGTTTATAAAGCATTTGATAGGAAAATCATTGCTTCTAAGTTTTAACAGGCATATGGCATTTATTAGCATCTAAACCTGAATGATCCCAGAAAAGTCACCTAACATTTGTACCTCAGCTAATCTCTCTTTAAAGCAAAGAATCTAACGCTTTCTCACTTCACAGAAGGATTTTGAGATCTACAGGTGAAGAATCACATAACAAAGTATCTATTTGTTTTACTTTCCTTTTTATCACTCTTCTCCCTCAAATTTTATATTGCCATAACAAACACCTTCTTGCAGTGTTCAGCTCTAGTTCACTCTACTTTGAATGAAAGATGAAAATAACAAGACAATGTATTTAAAAATTACCTCTTCAGGGCATAGTTCATGGGTGCAGCTCATAAAGTGAGTACAAAGCAGTGGGAATGCAATTGAGTATCTTGACTGAGAGGGAAGCTCCAAACACTGCTGAAACATCCTCTCAAAAGCACGACTATAAAAACTGATAAGAAATAATCAGGTATTAATCAGATATTTAAATGTAATACATAAATAATTTTGCTGCAAATTAAGTTTACTTCACAGAAATCAGACACGCTATTAGCGTCAGATTTGTAGTTATACCAAAAACTGCCCCTTGCTTTAATGATCTTTTTCATTGTTTGTTTTCTGCATTCACTTCTTATGCATTTTATTTGTACATCTCTATTATTATTACCATCATCACATTTTTTTCTGATGTTTGCCACATAGGAACTGCAAAAACTTGCACTTTTTGCAGTAACACATTAAGGAAGAGTCTGCAAATGAGCTCACATGAATTATGTTACTGCATAAAGAATCTCTCTGACAGACGTTCAGAAATACCTTTATCAAACTGCTTCTGCTGGAAACCAGAAATGCCAATTTATTCTCCCATTGGCCTACCTTCCTATGAAGCTTGCCATTTAAAAGTTACACTTGCAAGGATAAACGAAACAATAAATAATAAAAAAAAATCTGTACAAGTCAATTTAGTAACATACCAAAATATAGAAAGATCTGAGGTTTCAACCAACATCTCCACCAAAGAATCTACCATCTTTGTGTGGAAAATGATTGTGTTCATCATTTTTCCTAGTTCTCTATGGTCCGCAAGACCAAGTGAAGCTTTAGAAACACTGGTGTAGGCCTGGAAAGACACAATGAAAATTTTATGTTATATTAGCAGCTGCTTTTTTGCAAATTCCATTGCTATTGCCCAGTACTGTTTGTGCTATGCACAGGACACCTGTGTACTTAAAAGACCCTGCACAGATTCTATTATGTTTCCACTAGAGCTCAGAAAAAAGCAAACTGCCTTTCAAAGAAGTCTCCACACATCATTTGAATACGAGAGCAATTCACAGATAAACTGTGGAACAAATGTATTGACAAAACACAAATGTGCACTTGTAAGCCCTCCCTTAACAGTGTGGGCAGACTGAATCACACCCCACACAGCCGCCAAACTGCTCAGCCTCAACACATTCTATTTCTGAACTGTTGTAAACACCCCAAAGGATGATTTGCAAAAATTATGCAAAGTTATATGAAAATGCATCAAATAATCTGCTTAAATATTTGTTTGATTTTACAAGTGGGTTATTTTTAGACAGCCTGTCACCCACTTGCAGTCAGAGTAATCTAGAAGAGCAGTAATTTATGAAACATTTTGGTTTTAGGTTAGTGACGTGTCATGCATATTTACCAAGTCTTACCTGCAATCTAAACCAATCTAATCTCATTCCTCTGAAGTCAAATACCTCTCCATCTTCAACTGCATCAGAGAACAATACAGAACAGAAAATCTTTAGGAAAACAACTATAAATTCAGATATACTCTATCAGACCTTCTAAAAAACCCCAAAGTACTAAAGAATTATTTGGGTAATGAACCTTATGCTTTTACCCGAAAATTTCCACCCAGCATAATCATGGTAATAGGAATTAAAATATTTATATGGAAATACGTGTATATGTTTTCTATATTAAAATATATATAAATAAATAAATTATTAAAACATATTACCACCTAATAGTATTCTTCAAAAGCTCTATCTGTATGGAACTGCCCTGGAAAAGGGACACACCACAAGAAGCAGATACAGTAACAAAAGAGAAACAAGGGAACTAATGCAGTTTACCCAAGTTATCTGCTTTTACTGATTGCATGAAACAAAAAGTGATGAAGCTTTTCAGAGGTTCTGTCAGTCTGTTGCAGCTTTTTCCAAGTTCATTTAAACTTACCTTGTTTCACACTTAGTGAAGTCATTGTGTTTACGAAAGAGGACATGATGATTGATTCATCCTCTGGGCACACTGAAAGATTCTAAAATAAATGTTATTGCTATTATTATATGGTTTATGAAACAATGCCAGCACCCATGCCCCATTTATCAGCTATACTCTGACAAAAGCCTACACAAGGTAACTTATGAATAGAATATTTCAAATAGTCCTACTTAACAGCTTTCACTTTTTAATTCATTGGTTGATGACAAATACCTAGAAAACTTTGCCTCTTAATCAACACCTGCTCAAAATAGGAAAATCTGTCAGTAAATGCGGCCATGCATTTTCTGTCCTGTCTAAAAGAAAACCTGGCCATGGTAGGATATAATGGAGGCCATGTCATCATCACTTTGCTTCCAAAAAATCCTCTCTCATAACCTTTTTTACTAATATTGACCTCACCTGAAAGATGGGCTATCAAGTTTTCAAATTTTACAAAATACAACATAAAACTTTTCAGTTTCAGCAACTAATAGGATCATATTTCTATTAAAGAATAAAGGAGTTTCTCTTAATTCCAGCAATGACTGACATTTTAACCTAAAGGCTGGAAAAAGCCAAATTACCACTCAATCACTTGTCTAGTCTTATGCCTGATACCTATTATGAATTAATGACAACTAAAATTCAAGCTGATGTTTTACCCTTGTTTCAGCTCGGGCTCCATCTAGTGGGGTCACTAGGGAATGAAAGCAAGGCAATTCAGAAAGTTTATCATTTCTTGGTTGGGCTAAATACCCTCTTTCAGTGACCTGTTTCACTGTTTCTAAACTTAACAGTACTTGAAAGTATTATTCATATATAAATACTTAAATAGATAAATTCACACTGTTCAAAATGGTATGAAATTGTCAGGGAAGGTTTAGGTTGGGTATTAGGAAAAGGTTTTTCACCCAAAGGGTGATTGGGCAATGGAACAGGGTCCCCAGGGAAGTGGTCATGGTCCCAAGCCTGACAGAGTTCAAGGAGTGCTCTCAGGCACACGGTGTGACTCTTGGGGATGGGCCTGTGCAGGGCCAGGGGCTGGACTTTGATGATCCCTGTGGGTCCCTTCCAACTCAGGATAGTCTATGATCGAAACTAAAAGTACAACTCTATCTCCTAGAATGAAACAGTAATTTAATTTACTTTATTCCACAATGTTCACCTAAATCCGTAAACCAGGATTCATGAAGTCACATTGGACAAAAAGCCCTTTTGAAAATCTGCATGTGAGAACCCAGATCCACAGCGTTGCTGTACCTGCACAAGCTCATTTAAGACCACAGCATCAAAGCCAGAGAGATACTGCACGTAGTATCTCTGCATCACTGGTCCGTATTTCCGCACATGTGCTCGGAGCTCCTCCATGTAGAATATTAGCTCAGCTATGTGCCTAGGCAAGACGACAAGGGAAACTTTACAAATACCAAACACGCAAAGTATTAAAACCAAGTTCTATCAGTGGAATTGGAATGCTTCTCAAGCGTATTTCCTCCTACACCTTGTTTTTAAAACAATTATCAATAGGCAATTTCTGTATGAAAATATTTGATCATATTGTAAAAGGAGCTTCCATAGGTCATTTTCTCTGCACATAAAATCCACTCAACAGGAGATAACTCAGCCGGATACCACCACACTAATCCTCAAAGGACTGTAAAACTATTCATCACTTTTTTTGATTAAGGAGCTCTTCTGTAGTGCCCAATTTGAAAAAAAAAAAAGTTTTTCTCAAAAAGTGGTTAGACCTGAAAAATACAACTGTAATAACTGCTTTTCTGTATTTTTTTTCCAAGCCATGAGGTTGATCAGTACTTGCACAAGTTGTTTCAGAGAGGCTCTGGAAGCTCCATCCTTCTTTGGCATCTAAATCTAGTGAAGCTATAAATGACCTTGTGTTTGTTACTCATTTAAATTCCTGTAGTCCTTCAGTTCAACCCTGTGTTCAGTAATCTTGAGAACAACTCAAAGTTTCCTGCCTATCCACATTTGTAAGATCTTGTAATCACCATCCTCATTTTTACCATGTTTATGGCGACATTAATGCAGTCATAAATAGATTACATAAATAAAGTTTAGCTCATTTGAAAGTTTTGCTACAAGAGACATTCCGTGAATCCACAAATTAAGCTTTCTGACAGTTTTCTTGCCTCCTCCACTGATTTGATCAATGCAAAATCAGCAACACTGAAAATACACGATAAAGCTTTATTTTAGATTATTCAAAGTAAAAAGAAAAAAGCATAAAACTTATATAAAATACTTTTATTTTATAACGAATTTTTACTGATTTGCTCAAGTTTCTAAGGCAGCACTTCTAGTGTTCTCTTTTGATGGGAAGCTTAATGTTCCCAGGTAAAAATTTTCTGAACAGTCTCAACTCTTCCATAGAGCCATCCTTTGCTGAGATTCCCTTGCTTTCAAATCTGTTTTGTCTGTTAAATTCTAACATTTAAGGTATAACACTAAAAATGTACATACTTGTCTATGAAATCATCTGCGCTCTTCTTTGGCATATTATCTGCATGACGAAGAAGCCAAATAATTTCATCACGAGCAAAGGATAATGCCATAAATACAAAAAGTGCCTGAAAAAGAAACATTGTTCCCAAGCTTATAGATATACACAATAGTTGGTCAGCTTGTACACACTACAATGCAACTAGTCTCTGAAAACAAAGTATTAAAAAGCTAAGTAGGCTTTTTCAGAATGAAGTGTGGAATTTTTTTCCCCCAAACAAACTAAATGTGGTATTAGCATTGAGAAACACACTGTAAGACTGTACAAATGCAAACCATAAGAGGCATTGTTACCTTGGGACCCAACAGGCCTGGCTGATCAGACAGGACCGTGGCCAGCTCTTTGAGTGCAGAACGTAAAAACTTGCGTCTCTCTCTATGCATTGAACCACTGCATCAAGAGAACAATCCAACACATCATCCACCGTGCTAGTCACAGAACACTTGATGTTCTAAAACATTTGAGCCCAAGCATACGCAGATTACATTCTAACAACTTCAAAAGTTGAGAATTTTGAAGAATGTGGTTCAGCTCAAATTGGCATCCCCATCACCAACACTGTAGATTCCCAAAGTACCATTCAATTAGAACCCCACGTTCCCTGCTCCTCCTCAGTGACATGCATTTGACTCCATTAAAACATTTCTATTTAATTTGCATTCTCATTAAGTAATCAGACAAAAAGAACTAAAGAATAAACAAAATGCCTCCATCCAGATAATTTGAAAAATAATCTAAAACTTGAGAAGTTGCATTGATAATGGTATTAAGCAAATCTAGATTTGAAAGACCAATCAGTACATGACCTCATTTGAAAATGCACAAGTAATTCAGCATTCTACAAATTCATTTTATACATTCTTTATAACTTTAAGAAAATCAACATTAGAATCTGTAAAACTCTGTAAGGCACTTACGCGTGTGAAACAGCAGCCTCTTTGCACTCTCTGATGTCATTAATACGCTTGTTGTAGCTGCAAGTGAAAACAGGCCGACACAGTAATGAGAATCAGTAGCACAGTTTAGCAAGCCCTGAGAGGGACTCGAGAGGAGCTGCTATGGGCAGGGACATTATTTTTTTCCACAGGATTTGTGGGCGAGATCATTAATTCTAATTTTGCCATATAAGAGACTGATTCACAAGACCTTTTCAGAACTGAGAAAAAAAAAGTTGTGGTGGTTATGAAATCAGGCCCCTAAAAGTTATGCATTAAAGAAACAGTCAAGATACAAAGCAAAAATGTCTGCATAGTTAAGCAGAACTTATGTGAAGCAGAAGTAACATTTTTGAAACAGTTCTTCAAGAAATATGTTTTTAACAGGGGTTCTGAAAGAAGGAGAACGAAGACTTACCCTCTTATGTTTACAAACAAGTCTTCTGCAGCTTTGTGAATATGAAATACTTCATCTCGAAACAGAGCCAAGCAAGAGCTGCTTTGAAGTGCAAGTTTCCAAAGGTTCAAAGCTGTAGCATCACTATTTAGGATTCCATGGCACAAAATAAATCCAACTTCAGAAGTTCATGTTGGTGTATGCCACAAACCAGATGCACAAAGACAGTAAGAGGACAGTGAGATGATTATGCTTTTACCCTTAGCAGTTCACACAGATAATTAATAAACTCTCTAATGGATAACATTGTCTTATATATAAAAACTAGCCCCCACGTTTCTAGGAGGTATTTTTGTAAAATTTTTGCAACATTTTTGTAACATGAACTACTTCATGCTGATACTACTGTAATCACAGTTACTAAATCCCTCACTTTCAGTGAAAATCTGGAATAAACTGATGACAAACTCCATTCCAGCAGTACCTGCTGAATTGTCAATTCACTGCATGTGAAAGTATGATACATACAAATGAGATTTAATCAAGTTCTCCAGAATCTTATTTGAATACAACAGCTTTATCACAGTACAGAAAAGCAAGTAGTCTTTTAAATGTTAAATATTTTTTAATATAACCGTGAGCTGTTTCAGAATATTTTACTCACAAATGATCCATTTCTCCATTGCATCCAAAGAGAGGTATTCACACGGCATCTGTTAAAAAAGACGTCATTTATAGTACATCAATTATATAAAAGATAATACATTTCATGAGAAGTCGTTTTTACCAAAAAGGGACATATAAAGCCTTAAATGCTGATGATCAGACTGCTGGTGTTGACTAACAGGGCACTGTTTCAACACTTTAGAAATAGGGTTTGAACATTAAATGAACTTCCACACCCTCCAACATCTCGAACAAATTTTGACAAATGTTTAATTTCGACAGACACTGTATATAAACAGGCTTTTGATGTATACTAATCACTACTTGACAGCTGTTAATGCTTCAACTTTTTTCCGAACAATAACCATTCACATCACAACTGAGGCAGCAAGTGTAAACACAAATTTTAAAGGAAGCAGCAGTTGTGATTTCCAGTCTCTTGGCTCACAAACATCTGAGACAGTATACAGGATTCCCTTCCTCTACACTGCAGAAGTTAACATTGCTTCCCTTCATCTTCTGATTATCAAATATTAGAAATGAAGGCACAACTAATGTAACAGAAACTTTATTTAATACAAGAAAACTTTCCCCTAGTACTGAATTATTAAGTTCTCCCAATGAGCCTATTTACTTCTCTGATTAAAAGTCACCTAAGAGGTAATGAAACAGAAAACTATTTTACAGAAAACCTTGCTTAACCATATCATATAATGCAAATTAAAAGGCCATACTGTGTCAGACTGTGCAGGATTAAGCATTGTACTGGGGGCACTGATGAGGCTCAGTAGTTGTGCGTTTCTCCACTGGTCAGCTGAGAGATTTCGTCGGGGATAGACCATCTGGAGTGAAATCAGAGCATCTGAAAGGGACTAAAAAAGGAGGTTAATGGTTAGTTTGAATGGTTAGTACTACTTTATCAGCACTGCTGTTTTCTCAGCATTATCAGTAACAACCATCAAAACATTCTCCTGAACTAGTTCTGAAATTAAACTTGAGGTTTAAACTCATGGCACCCAGTTTAACGTATAAAAGACTAAGGGCTAAAGGAAGGATGCAGATAAGAAGAAGAGTTTGATTGCTATTATTTTTAATTAGAGTTATAAGATACTGAGTTCAAAATTACAGGACATGGGAAAAAAAATTCAATAGCGGACAACAATCCTGTCACATACAACTGGAAGTTGTTAATTATTTACTCAAGCATCCCAATTATTGTGTTATTCCCTTCTCTGCCATATCACTTAGTATGTCCTTCCCCTTTTGGTAGCAAATTCTAAGTATCTGAGCATATACTATCTACGGGAGCATCTTCATAACAAATTAATCTTATCTGGGGAAGTGTATCCTATGTCTTGTCCGTGACTTTTGTACCAACAGCGGTGGTTGCATGAATCCTCAGGGAGCCAGGTCTGAGCACTGTGACAGCAGAGAAGGTCACTCAAGCAGAAGAACCAAAGTCATCTGCTGAAGCTAATGTAAAGGACTAAACAACTGTCAGGTTTGCTGCAAAGCAGTGAGATGATAAAAGGATAACCTAAGTGTGCAATTCCAAGAGAGTGCAACCAAAGAATGTGTTTCTATAGCACAGTGCCTGAAGGGATCCCTGACCCCAATTTATACCTCTAGCACAGAATATGCACAAACAAGAGCAAAAATCAGACTGCAAGGCAGCTCTACGAAACATTTCAAGGGAAAGGATTGGTCCACTATTAAGTACAAGAGATAATACTGAAAAGCGAAGCATCTTTGCTTAAACATGCACCAGAAAAGATTATTTTCAAATGAGATCCTTAGCTAAATAAAACACAACAATCATGCAAAAGAAGTGTAACAAAAATAACATTACAGATCATTTAGACAAATTAGAAGCATTCAAAACTATTTCACTCCAGAGGACTTACAGAAATAGAAACACAGAATCAACTAGGTTGAAAAAGACCTCGGAGATCATCAAGTCCAACCTTTGACCAAACACCACCTTGTCAACTAGACCATGGCACTGAGTGCCACATCCAGCCTCTTCCTAAATAATTCCAGGAATGCTGACTCCACAAATTCCCTGGGCAGCCCATTCCAATACCCAGTCACTCTCTCTGTAAAGAACTTCTTCCTATCGTCTAACCTAAACCTCCCCTGGTGCAGCTTAAGACTGTGCCCTCTTGGCCCATGGCTGGTTGTCTTGGAGAAGAGACCTAACCCCATCTTGCTACAACCTCCTTTCAGATAGTTGTAGAGAGTAAGGTGGTGCTCCCTGAGCCTCCTCCAGGCTAAACAAGCCCAGCTCTCTCAACTTCTCCTCACTGGACTCGTGGTCCAGTCCCTTCACCAGCCTTGTTGCCCTTCTTTGGACACGCTCCAGCACCCCAATATCCCTCTTCAACTGAGGGGCCCAGAACTGGACACAGCACTCAAGATGTGTCCTCATCAGTGCCAAGTCCAGGGGCAAAATCACTTCCCTGGTCCTGCTGGCCACACTATCCCTGATCCAGGCCAGGATGCCATTGGCCTTCTTGGTCACCTGGGCACACTGCTGGCTCATGTTCACCTGCTGTCAAGCATTACCCCCAGGTCCCTTTCTGCCTGGCTGCTCTCCTGCCACTCTGTCCCCAGCCTGTAGCGCTGCATGGGGCTGTTGTGGCCAAAGTGCAGGACCTGGCACTTGGCCTTGCTGAACCTCGTACCACTGGATTCAGCCCACCTATCCAGCCTGTCCAGGTCTCTCTGCAGAGCTCTCCTACCCTTCAGCAGACAGACACTCCCCCCCGCCCCGGTTTGGTGACATCTGCAAATTTGCTAATGGTAGACTCAAGGCCCTCATCCAGATCATCAATAAAGACATTAAACAGGATCGAGCCCAACACTGATCCCTGGGGGACACCACTAGTGACTGGATATCAACTGGATGCAGCACTGTTCACCACCACTCTCTGGGCCTGGCCATCCTGCCAAGAGTGCCCTTGTTCAAGCCATGGGCTGCAGCTTTTCCAGGAGTATGCCATGGAAGATGGTGTCAAAGGCTTTGCTGAAGTCCAGGTTAAACTACATCCACAGGCTTCCCCCCATCCTGGTCATAAAAGGAGATCAGGTTGGTCAAGCAGGACCTGCCCCTCCTAAATCCATGCTGGTTGAGTCTGATTCCCTGGCCATCCTCTGTGTGCCATATGATCGCACTTAAGATGATCTGTTCCGTAACCTTGCTGGGCACTGTGGTCAGGCTGACCAGCCTGTAGTTTCCCAGGTCTTCCTTACAACCCTTCTTATGGATGAGTGTCACACTGGCCAACTTCCAGTCATCTGGGACCTCCCTGGTGAGCCAGGACAGATGATAAATGATGGAGAGCCTCTTGGCAAGATCTTCCACCAGCTTCCTCACCACCCTTGAGTGGATCCCATCTGGTCCCACACATTTGTGAGGATCCAAGTGGCTCAGCTTCCTCCTGGATTACAGGGGGGCTATTCGGCTCCTGTCTACCAGCTCAGGAGGCCAGTTGTCCTGAGGACAACTTGTCTTATTGTTGAACACTGAGGCCAAGAAGGTGTATGTACTTCAGCCTTTTCCTCACCTTTGGTAACTATATTCCCCATTGTGTCCAGTAAAGAATGGAAGTTTTCCTTGCCCCTCCTTTTGCTATCAACGTACTTATAAAAACACTTTTTATTATCCTTTACTGAAGTGATCAGAGTAAGTTCAACTTGTGCTTTCACCTCTCTAATTTTCTTTCTGCATGAATTAACGACATCCTTAAACACTTCATGAGTTGCCTGCCTTTTTTCCCAAAGATGATAAATCCTCTTTTTTTCCCTAAAACTCTCTGAACTTCTAGTGAAAATCCTAAAAAGTTTAAGAAAATTGAGAAAAATCTCAAGAGGATTAGAGAAGGAGAACACAAACAGTACCTAGACATCAAAACAGAAAAAACAAACCCCACCAAAACACCAAACCTTGGTAAGTTTAGGCAATAACTTAGTATTTAATTTCAGCACCTGTCAAAGATTCCAAAGAAAGTTGCTAGGCAATTAATTTGCAAGCACATAGAAAATGACACCTGAATAAATAACAGTTGGTCAGTCATGTTCAGACAAATTTAGTTTCCTCTAGAACAGCAAGTCCAGTGGACAAATGGGAAATGATAAACAGGATATACATTGACATTGGCAGAGTTTCTGTCACTTTTCCAAAGTATTCTTATATGAAAATACAGCCCAGATAAAACATCACACAACTGCAACACAACCAGCTGTGCAAGAATGCAAAGTTAAAAATATTTGTATTGAAAATCGTAAAGGAACTGGATTCATTTAATTCAGTGAAGGCAACTGAGCAGGGTACACAATGTCAGTTTTTGAGTACAGGAGTTATTGTTAAAGAGACAGTGGTGATTCCCACTTTCAGGACAGTCCAAAGTAAAAACACTCAGGTTACAAAATACAACATCATATTCATCTGGAATGGCAAACCAACAAAACAACCAACTTCACAGAAACTTTGGCAATCTCTTGAATTTCAAACTACAAGCCTACACAAAACACAGATGTAGACATTCTCAGATGAACCACAGCTGATTTTTAATTGATTTATAATCCTTAGTGCATAAACTGGCACCTTACTAGGGGGTCTTACCATTTCTGTATTTCTCTAGGTTCTGCTTCTTAAAATGTTATCAATCCTCAGTTTCAGACATTCATTATAAATAAAATCTGATGTAAAATTTATACCAAAGAGCATTTGACAAAACAACTCTTGCATATTTACTTTTCAATCTGTTCCTCCCAATTAACGGAGTTCATGCCTGTAAAAAGTAGTTACATACTTTACTGTGAGGTACAAATTCCTCCATCATTTTCTTTAAAGGATTTTCATAATCCACAATCATCTGGCCAAGGCGTGGATATTCTCTGTCACTAAAAGCAACAACAAACAATTCACTTAGGTGTAGCTGTTACTATTATTATCATACAAATTTCTTATACAACAGATTTTTTACCTTGCTCCATGTGTCATTTCATGGGCATAGTTATACAATCCAATGATAGCCTTCCTTTCCTCAATTCGGGACAGCAGTATCATTAGAGTTGCGTAGGTTATAATCAAATCTAGGTAGTTCTTTGTTAAATCAAAGTTTACAGTCTGGAAATAAAAAAAACCTGTAAATTACCATTCTAAAATTTTTACAAACAAGTGTAAAACATTTTCCTTACCATTCCACCAATTTTCAGAATTTTTAATATACAATGGACTCTCTTTTGAACAAAGTTCTTGTTCTGGTTGTATATGACTTTGTATAATATTACTTTAATCACTCAAATTCCCAGAACTATTTGCACTCATGAGAGCAAGCAGGCAAATAAATCTTTTCAGACTAAAAAAGGTTACCCGACAGACAGGCAAATTTTCCTTAGGTGTTACTAAGCAGCCAGCAGTGCCTCACCTATGAAATCTATTTTAATAAGACTCTGCAATATAAAAAGCTAGCATATATCCCACTGACCAGGTAACATCATTCCAAGAGATATATACCTGCTTGTTTTTTATATTACAAAACTCAGCCAGCCAAATTTAGAATAATAACTAAAACCAGCAAGGCGACATTATGAACATCAAGAAAGTTGAAACAAAGAAGAAAAGGTGTTCAAGGTTTTCCTTTGAGGTTTTACAGTGTTTGGCTGAGGAGCTCTGAGGTTTAGGGTTTGTGGCTTTGTTTGTTTGTTTGTCTTAGTGGGGTTTTTTTTCCTGTGGGCTTTTTCTTGCATATTGAGTTAGGGGATTTTTTCGTTTGTTGGGGTTTTTTTAATACTAAATGTTTTAAGTAACTGACCTGATACAGTTACGTGCATGTTGTGGGGGGTTTTTGTTGGGTTTGT
>JAWWEW010000002.1:1357005-1379411 GCA_035583185.1 Anabacerthia variegaticeps | reverse complement strand
TTTGTTTGTCTTAGTAGGGGTTTTTTTCCTGTGGGCTTTTTCTTGCATATTGAGTTAGGGGATTTTTTCATTTGTTGGGGTTTTTTTGTTTGTTTTTGGTTTGGGGGGGGTGGGTGGGTTTGTTTGTGGATGGTTTGAGGGGGGCTTTGTTTGGTTTGTTTTTTTCTATATAACACTTTTAGATGCCTTTTTAAATGCTTTAGTTAACCCCAGAAGTGACATCTTCACACAGTTTATGTTAACACCAGTAATATTCCTGTCCTGTGAGCCTCATAAGGCTTAAGCGTAACAGCAAAACCCACGAATTAGGTTGTAGATGCAATAAAGGAAAAATTACAGAAAGATTTGTATGTCTGGTAACAGACACTGCTATTACACTGTTACTACTACTCCTAAAAAGCCCATTGAAAACAGGCTATCTCTGATTTCAAGCTAGCATAAAAGTTAAAAATTCTGAAGATTACTGTTTTTATTTCTCTTGCATTTGTAACTAGAGATGTCATATTTCTTGGGCTAACATAAGTGAGTCTTTCTCCCCACAGGACTGTGATTAGAAACATTTTTGAAAGTTTTAACCCAGAAACTTACAATATCGAAGAAGACTTGGCAAACATCAATAGTGTTCAGCAGCTCACAGACATGGTCCTTGAAAAACAAAGGAATAACTTAAGTTTAAAAAGATCTAATTAAATAATTTTACAATGATTAGTGATGGAGTTTGATTCTTCTTTTATTTGAAGAACAGAGCTATAAGTTCAGCTACTTCATTATGTAGTTTTATTTCATAAATAAAATTACAAAAACCTGATGTAACAGGACAGCTGATATATTTGTAATACCTTACCTTAAATTCCATAACATCAACAAATGTGAAGTAGTATAATGCCAGGTTCTTCAGAATCTCTGACTTTTCCTTCTGGAGCTGAGCAAGCTGTTGCTAAAAAAGAAACATAAACACGCACACTGTTCTTAGGAGATCTTGAGGAAACTGCTGAAAAGTAATACCTGTGAAGTGCAGAGTAACCACCAGGCTATGCAAAGAAGCTGTAACATGGTTTTCTAAGGCTGAGGTCCTGTGTGTCTCAGGTACACACAGAGTTCTCAGCTCACATCATTTTAACAGCTGCCAACTATACTTTGAAGATAAAAGTCACATTAGTACACATTAGTACCAGAGTCATATTGTTTAGCTCAGCTAGAGATGAAAATGGGTAGTTAGGAAAACAGTGTTATCATATGTATAATTAGCAAAAGCAGAACAGTACATGAGCACAAATCAGTATGCCAAAAAAAATAATGACGTTACTTGAGGTGAGAGAAAAGAATGCGGCAGATTACAAACGTTACTACAGAAAAACATTGTGCTTTTAAATTCTGAACTTACCAAAAAGAATATCCAGGCAAAGCCACGTTAAGCATGCAAAATAAAATGTAGATACAAACATAAAATACAGTAACGGTTCTTTGACCAGTTCCATATAAACACAATAATACATTCAAACAAAAGCAACAAAATAAAGAAACAAAAAAAGAAGCAAAACACTAGCATTAGACACTGGTGGATAAAATGGAAAAGGCAAATGTGAATACAAAGGCATAAAATAGTCCACTTTTTTTTTTTTTTTTAAACAGACAATGAAATGTCATTTATTTTCCAAAATCTTCTGGAGGAACCAGACACTTGGATAATTGAGAACACAAAACCCCCAGCTGCTACTGAACAGCCACTCTGTTTATCTATTTATTATAGTCTCTTGGCACTCCAAGAATCTGATTATTTAACTTGCAGTACCCAGCTATGAATTAAGTCTCCTTCCTGATACATGAATTGAGTTAAAGCAGTTGCAACACTCAATAGGAAAAAGTGCCCTCCAAAAAGCTGCAAAAGTTTAAATTAAAGACTGATTAAGTTAAGCAGCATTTTCTTCTCAAAAAGGGCAATCAATTATAAGAATTAATAAATTGTTAGCTTATTTTCATATGAGATATTAGAACCTAGTATGCTACTTCAGCTCCCTCTATTTATAAAGCTGTGCTCTGTGTCATTACTTTTATATAAAGCATTAAAATTCCTCTAGATTCATACAACAGACTGCCTGGACCACTACTGTGTATCCCATGTAAAATAATTTTTGCTTCTCTCCTCTGAATTTTTAGAGGTGATGATGATTTTTAGAAGTCTCGAGCCATAAGACTTCCACTATAGAGCCAAGGAAGACAGGAATATACAGAGTTATGAGCAAATTGGAATGGCTAAATTATAAAATACTCCTGCCTACTCTTACACCACTGCAAAGGAACAGATTTTGAACGCCTCTCCTAAATATTATTTAAGTCTCTTTCACGTAGTCATCAGCTGGGACTTAAATGAAAAAGAGTTGCAAGTACATGTGTTTATTTTGTACCTTGTCCTGATAAATCTCATGCACTATAGGAAGTATGTTATTTCCATTTAATCTATTTCTGGTATAACAAATAGAAACTGAGGGTCCACTCGTGCAGGACACCACAATTTTAAAGGCACAATACATGAAGTGGAGAGATACAGCAAGAATAGAGATGGTGCTGGGAACTAAGACTGCCAAAGAAACACTAATTTCTCATAAATTCTGTGAAGCTGTACAGAGTATAGGGAGGTATGCACTCAGCCAAGAACTATGGGACCACTGCTGTGCATTCTTAACTAGTCTCCTGTATTCCCAGAAATATTTATACTTAAATGATGTTGATGCTTTCCTACAGAGTTAGGATGATTATTCTCAGAATTCTGAATGCTGGAGGGGTCACAAAAATTTTATTTAAAATAGTAGTATCAAAGTAAAACAATATATCAGCTGTGACTACTGTTAGATCAGCATAGGGCAAATAGTTCCATTCATAGAGCACAGCCTGATGGGTCATGTTTAGAAGAACAGCTTACAGCATGTAGCATCTTGGATGTTTATTTGCATTTCTATCACTCAGGAATGTGGGTGTAGCTCTTTCCACACCCACTGCATCAAAACTTTCCATTACTAATTTCCCAACAGCTGTTTAGAAATTGTTGGTGCTGTATTGTTTTGTATTTGGTTTGAGACTTTTTTCCTTTGCCTGCAATTTATTATCAAACAGTTTTCAATATCCAATAAAAGCTTTAAAATAGGATAAACTGAAGAAATAACTCTTTAAAACATTACTAGCATTAAAAGATTATTTTCACTATAGCTAACCATGCCTTGCTGACTGGTTAGATCTAAGTGATTTACTTATTCTCTAAGAATTTAAAGTACAAATTATACCAACGGTATTTTTGTTTAATGAGGTAAATTAGATTTAAGACCTATGAAAAGCTGTAGGAATTTCAACATAATATAGCAAGATTAAAAAAAATGAAATAATCTGAAATTATTTGCCTATTAACAAAATACCACGTCTCCAATCATATTTGAATATTATTTATAAATCAGGATTTTAAATATCAGAGTGAAGCTTTATGAAGTATATTATCTACAAGATATTCCTATAAATCCCAACAATCTTAACACAGTTGATTATGTACACAGAGAAAGCACATTAAAAGAAGAAAAAACAAATGAGAAAGTGCATGACAGCCTCACTTAAAGCCTACACGAACAATGGCTCAGAGACAAGGAAGTAATGATGCAGCCACTGGCATATTAACCATGTGAATAAATACCAGTTTAATATCAAGGCTCAGGAGAAATACAAGACAACTACAAAAGGTTGTTCAGAGTATTCTATGTGAAAATCCAGATGATAACTGTAGTCCTGCAATTTTTTATCATGTTTATATGACTGGTAGCAGTAGTATGTAAATAAACTACTTATTTCATGATCCAGGAATAGACACCAGGGGAATTTTCTGCTCCTTACATCAGCATAATATTTTTTCTGCAAGTATGATCATTAAACACTTGTATTTGTATTCTACAATCTGACATCAGAGATATTACAATGTCCTCAGAGAAAACAGCATCAGCTAAATCATACTAGCTGGAATATAAGCCCCAAAAAGCAGCATTATAAATTCTGACTTAGAATTCTGGGGATAGGGGTAAATCATTACTGTGAGTGTTCTTACTATCATTTGTTACAGTCACTATGCTTGCCACCTGTAGAGTCTTTAGATGAGGATGTGAAAAACTCAATTCATTTGAACAAAGCTCCATGTCTACAAAATCCATAGCAGAACAGCAGGGAAAGATAGAAGGATCTAATCAAATTAAGAAAATTAATTTTAAACTCTGTAAACTAACTACAGAATGACAGATGTGTCCTTGGTTTTTCTATTTCCAGTTAAAACTACTCTCTGAAGTGCTGTGCTGCATGTAGAAAGATGCAATAGAATATTTAACATGTTTACTAACTAATGTATGTCTGCTGCAAAATCTATTTTTGGTTTGTTTTCAAGTTCCTAGCACTAAGTTAACTGTTTAAAAAGAAAATAGCCACCCATGACCCCCACAACTGTTATTGCCTCTGGGGCTGATCATATATTAATCATGATGGACAACTGGAGCAGGAAGGCTCCTCTTCAGAAACTGATCATACAATTTTTGGAATGCCATCTCAGTAACACTGCGTAACTAAAATACTGTTTAGGTATTATAAGGGGTTTCTTTGTTTTTTAAAGGCCAAGTTTTTCAGTTGTCAATTGTGAAATCAAAAGAGAGCTTTAATGGATGAAGCAAAGAGGTTAAGTATTACACACATTTACTCCTCTGCAAGTATTGCAGACACTGTGAAGCAACAAGAGCAAGCATATGACTAGTCTGATTTGCCTTGGCAAGTGACTTGTATGGACACAGCAGCACGCTACAATGATTTATTACAAATAATGATAAAAATTAAACTATATTTGGATCCTACTCCATCTCAAATTCATGCCCATTCAAAGGTTAAGCCATAAATATAAGCATCACTGCTGACAGCACTTACAATTTTGAAAAGAATCTAAGTTACAATATGAGAATTCTGTTTGGTGAAACATTTTAAAAGGATTTCAGGATTTTACACTAGTTTTTGGAATTGCTGAGAAAGAACTCTCACTTACAAATGACTGCTAGACTGAAAGATTTTACATACTCTACTCTTGATTACATTTTGAGTAATTTTAATTCAGTCTTATGCAAGTAACAACTGAAGACTTCAGACACACTGCTGCATACAAAACCAGACCAGCAGGTATGGTTTTATCAGACCAAGGCACTAGAGGAACAATTTCAATTCAGAAGGATTTTTTAGGAAAAGTGTAGATAAAACATTATTTGTTGTACACAGTTTATTTAAGAAGAAACTGCAAAATATCATTAGTTTATCCTATTCTCAAGCAAAAGAAATCTTAACTGTTTGCACAAAGCTGAATACAGAATAGTTACTCATCATCTGACTTTACTCATGCAGGGGGTACTCCCATGAACTGAACTGCTGCCTCAGCAGGTTCTGGAAAATCCATCTCATTTGTTGTCCCTTCAGCACTATAAACTCCCTGAGCAGGAGCAGAGCTGAACAGGCAGCTGTCCATGGCACCCCTTACCTGGAAAGGGTTTTGGTCTTCATGGTCAGGAGGCCAGTTACTTTTATGGTCGAGTATGGGGAGTTGGGGTTTTATTGCTTAAGAAAACCAGAAGTTATGTGAAAAATCAAGTCTCCCATACAAGAGATCAATCATTCCAGACAGCTGGAGAAAAATATTAAAATTTACTGAATCTGAGCATAATTTAAGTTACTCTTAAGAAAACAGCTGTAATGACCATATATTCCTCAAAAATCAATCACTGTTTCCTAGTGAAAAAGGACTACCAATACATGAGGCAGCACAGCTGAGATCCCAAAGTTATGCTTCCACAGATGACAGTTTCTGCATTACCTTCATTAGTGCTATGCAAATTTCAATATTAAAAGCTTCAGTAGAAACAAGCAAATAAATTACATTTTCCTTGAAGCACTGTACCCCTTGCAGGGGCTGAAAGAAAGACTTTGGAAAACAAATTATTGTTTATATTAAGTGTTTTGAAAAAGATGAATTACTGGAAGCACCTACTGCAAATTAAAAATCAAGACTGGTTAAAAACCATGTATTTCAATTTTTTTAAATAGAAGAAAGCATTTAGGAAAAGTATGCATTAATGACTTCTTATAAGCTTTAGTCAAGGAGGTCCAGCCACTCTGTGCCCACAACATTGCTCCCACATCCAACTAATTTGCTATACAAACAGCTCAAAATTGAGTGAAACTGTGAAAGACACAGTGAGCATATACAAGCATATACACTGGGATCTAAGAGGAAAAAAGCAACACAGCCATGAAGATAAATTAAATAAAATGTCAAGTGAACTAACTAAAAACTAAAGATCTTAACCCAGGCAGGCTGGAAATGCTCACAACTGCTTGTACTCTGCTCCAGTGTGATCTTGTTTCCAGTCCCCACTGACACAATACAGCAGAAAATTAGTGCAGTTAAAGCAGGTAAATAAAGACTCAAAATACTATCCCCTAAAAATTCAATGTGTAGACAATACAAAAGACTGGAATTCATATGAACAATACTGAGAACATAGCTACTAGATGAGGAAGATCAGCAGTATCTAGAAAACAGACATTTCTGCCACTAACCATTCTCTTAGAAACTTTCAAGTGATGTTTCACTGGTCTACTTACTGCTAAGCAATGACTGAGCCTCAACTTTTCCAAGAGACATTTAAAAATATAGCAAGTTTTTCTACAAGGAAGTTGCTGAGGAGCAGTCATAGTGAAAGAAAAACATATGTTGAAAAAAGAAGGCAGATATTCTCACTACTTCCCATATGTGGTGTTTGGGGAAGCAGAAAGGAGGCTCTAGCTTCATCACTCAAAGACAGAGCTTTACCTGTGCAGGCAGCAGATTTATCAGATCCTACTTACCAACTAGAAAAAATGAATGTTCTTTCTCCCTGTGTCTCCAGTTTCCCATTGTGAAGCACTTTATTCTGGTTTTAAAGGTATTAAATATTTGCATTGTCTGAGAACAAACTAACTTTCAGGTACTAAGACATTTTTTTTTTTAGTTCAGTAAGTCCTCTTTCAATTTCTCTGTGGCAAGAGCCTTGCCTGTAAACCTTGTAAGAGAACGACGTCTAAAAAACCTTCAGAAAAATCATGCTCCTTCTGCAACCCTTACTTTGGAACTTTTTTTCTGATGCTAGTCCAGGAAATAAATGCTACTCTGAGTCAATATTAGAACAATTGCATCACTAACCTGATCCAGAATGATGGTGCTATAAAGCTTTTCAGAAGGCTTCCGTAGCTTAAAATGCTTTCTAAAAACAAAGATTCATTCAATTTAAAATAAATAATATAGTTTCCCCAAAATCAGAAGATACTTTAATTTTCAAATAGGACTTCAAAATGTTTGTTTCTCACTTACTCAATCCTTCAAGTTTTTGCTTACATACATTCCTGCCTTTGCTTGTATTTCATACACTATGCAGCAATACTACATTGCTCACCAGTGTTTTTAACACTTGATTTAAAAGTGTGGTCTTCAAACTGCATATATTCAAGGTTATGTGGTTCACAATGGTTATTGGAAAAGAAAGGGCAAGTGTAAGAGACTGTCCTCAGACAACAGGAGAGAGAGAGAGAGTTATGAACGAATGAGGTGCAGAGTTATCTATAACTGATCCTTCTGAAGATTTACTACTCCATTTCCCAGCCTGGTCAGCAAGGATTTATCAGGCACCTCACTGTTTGAACAGGCCACAAACTTTCACTCTTGGCGACTGTCAGACACTGCTCTAGTCTGACTCAGCACGTCAAACTGAAGGAGGAACAAAACCAGGAGTGTTATTTTTCATGGATAAAGATGTAAAAGCTACCACTAGCAAATATAACAGAATCACTTGTTTCAACAGAATGAAAATTTAGTCTTTTCAAGCTCATCTGATTACAGCAGACACTGCTCATATTCTTCAATGTGTTGCTCGTTTCTGAGACACAAAACACTGTAGATAATGGTCGCTGATCAAAAGCAAACAGCTAAAAAGAGGAAAAAAAAAATCAAAAAAACTGGCACTATCTATTCTCTAACTGAATGCAAGCTTGTTTGGTAACATGACCTACAGCCATGTCAAAAGATACTACCAACAGTATAGGTGCTCAGTGCTAAGCAGTGTTTGTCGAACATAAAAAATCCAAAACCCCTTCCTGAAAGGCTGTTCGGGAATTTCCATGGCAAGGAAGAAACACGGCTTATGATTTTTCAACTATTTCCACTGCAGCAATCCTTTGTGATATTTCCTTAACTGACATGTTCCTGTTCCAGTAAGTTTCTTGCCCTTCTAAACCTCTGATTTCCCTACTGAAGGAATTCCATGGTGTGCCCACCTGATACATGGTTGCTGGCCAGCAGCAAAACAAAGGAAGATCAAGGAACAGAACATCTTCCTGATCAGGAGCCTGATGCTTAAACCTTTTTGCAGGTTTATAAACAAAAATTCATCTTACCTCAAACTAGAACTTACTCTGCACATGACATGACTTTTTTTTCATGAGGTATCTGTTATGGGTAAAGGTTTGGGTTTCTTGGGGAGATACAACACTCTACAGGAAACACCTGTGAATAACTAAGACAAGCAAAGTGCTGTCAGATCTGATCACAGGAGGGAAACCCCAGCTGCCAATTATTGCTAGAGCACAAAATCCAACTTTAAACTGCACTCATACATAAGAAGGGTTTGCTTTTGTTAACTCTGCTTAATAAACACAGGCCTGGCTGGCTCATGGTAAATAAACACAAGGCAATGACAAAACATTATCAGTGTGTCCTATTTTAGAAACTATGATTGTCAAAATATAGCAAGTTAGCTTTGATCTCTTCCCACAAACTTTACAGTACCAAATCCTTGAATATCTAGCATTAGTTAAGCTCCAAATTCACAGTCAACAGCTGCAAGACATTTAGAGCATACATGCAACTGCACCAAACAAATCCCATATACATCATCTTTTACTTTTAATAGTAGATCTGCCACTCAAATTGGGAGAATACAGAAGCATTTACCAAACATGGTTAAAAGGGTTTATTATTTTTACATAAATTTGATAAAGAACTTCTGTATTCGTTACTCACACAATCAAATTCAATACAAAGATGAGGAATATTAAAGAGTACAAAGCATGTACAAGTTTTAAAGTGAGAAAGCACGTGGTTATTGACATTGTTTCTTCCATAAGGGAAAGTTTTTATCTGTGTTTTTTCCCTTTAGTATTACTGGAGAGATGACATATAATTTTGAAATGGCAATGTAAAACAAACTCATTATTCCCATAGCTATTACTGCTACTCCTCTGCAGAAAGCTGAATGTTTAAGGCAAGCCTAAACCTCCCAAGCACACATGCACGTAGTTGCATGCAGGGAACATGCAAACTCAACACCTACCTCCACTTTTCACCTTTGGAAAGAAATATAAGCACGTAAAAGAAAAAATCTTTCCCTTGTCTTTCAAAAGGAAACAGGGAAACAAGTGCACATCACCTGCCAAAATGCCTACCTGTAATCCAATAATGTTAATTACCTCTAAAAGGCTACAAAGTCAAATTCAGCAACTCTGGATCACTCAAAGGTGAAATATAATTTACTACTGGAACTGAACTTATTATCTCAAGAGGAAACAATTATATTTCCCTGGTTTTGTACTTCATGGGGTTTCTCCTTGCTCACTAGAGCATTCTTTATTCCCCCAGGGACTGACCCCATAGGCAAGAGCACCTGTAAAGTATAAACACTTTTTCCCACTATGCAGCCAGATGTCTTTTACTGATCTGCTGGTCAGGACACATCACAAATAAAGTTATGCAACTTCCATCTTCTGCAATCAGACTGGACATCAGGAATTTCTCCTGTTAAAGTAAGGCATGATTTTTTCAAAGATTCCTTTTCATTGACAATTCTTTGAAATGGAACAGAAGAAAGCAGGCAAAAAGAAAACGAGAAAGTGTCCTGCCCTAACAAAACCCACAGTATAATATTCTCTCCTTAGAGATAGTTCCTTCTCAATTATTCTGTCAGACATTTGAATTAACAATGATATTCCAACTGCCACTGTCAGCATCAAATGCTTTCTAAGAACCCACAAAACCTCTCAGATTTGAGCAACAAGTGGTGAAAGGGCATTGAGAAAAATACTTATATAGCCATTTGGTTACTTACATTGTTGTTGCGTGTTTCTACTGCTGGAAACTTCCTGACTATGAATTTGACAGCAGATTCCAGGTTTTTGTCAATAAGATAGGATGGTTTGGCTTTGGGGTCACCACATGCCTATAAGAAAATACAATAAAAAGTGAAGTAGAAACACAATCATCCCTCTAAAGTTAAGTAATAGTTGAAAATCTGAAGACAAACTAGAAAGATTCTTTTTTTGTTTGGGTTTTTTTTTTTTTTGAGTGAGCAGGTGATAAAATGAAAGGCAAAGTGCAGGGACTGTCACAGCTGAAATATGCAATGGGAAACAGTACAGAGATGCTCTTCTACTGAAAAAGATGCATGGAAGTATCAAAGCAGTTAGTGCAGAACAGCAGTGAGGGAAAAAACTCAATCCTAAAAGGAGAAAAAAAATGGTTTCCTTTTAATGCTATTCCTGGTTTGAGGTAGTGTTGTATTCATCTGGAGTTAACAAACTGTTAGAAAATTCAGTCATGTCATCATCTGTAGAGGACAGTGCTGGGCACATTAAAGGATTCAACTAGCCTTTGTGAAACAAAACTAAACACCCCACCACCAATCTACATTGAATTTTTATTTCAACTGTTAAACTGCAAGACAATTTTTCATCCCACAATCAAACCACCAGTACTTGCTTAAAGTAGCCTATTTCCTTAGATTAAGAACTGAAGTTTTGCTCTTGTTCTTTACTCCTTTAGCAGCATAGGCTGTGCTTTAAAAGCAGCAATCAAGAAGTTTCATTGAATCTTGATGTGAAGTCACAACTAAGTGTTAGGTCTCTTAAATAACTTACGTGGACAGATCAGAGCAGCTTCTGTGGAAAAACGACTGAGGAAGCACCTACTGTTGCCGGCTACAGTGCATGCTGTCAGACACACCACTACTTCTCTACTACTCTGACTAGCGAGCCATGCCATATCATTTAGACTGGAGTAACACACTAAAAGCAGCATTACTTACATGACAAAATTTGTGCTCAAACTGTACTTCTCTCGAATATTCACTTAATTTTATTTTCCTCCTAGGGATTTGCAAAGGAGTTTCGTGTCTCATGCAAAACTAAATTACATGCTAGGCGTTTCTACGCAACAGAGTGAACTTGAATGACAGCTCTTTTAAAAACTTTCCCACATTGATTTCTATGACCGAGTTGTGGACTGTAGAGACAGAAGTCATGGAATATGAGACCGATTCTGAAAGCGGGCAAGCGGGCAAAGGGAAGGTGAAAAGCTTTGCAAACCTTCCAAACTTGTCCTTGCTGGGAAAGCAGTGTAATAAAAAGAGAGAAAAATTACATATAAACAAATTACTCTTAAATTCTAAAGTATTACATTTAAGTGAACTAATACACTATTACCTACATCCAAGTGAACATTACAACCATCTGTTACTCTAGGCAGCATACTTTCTACCGGATGGTGATTATTCTACTACTCACAAACAACTTTACATGTACTTATTAGAATTCTACTATTGTGCTAAAGCACGGCAAATATACCGAGACATGTAACTACTAATAGTATTTCTAAACTAAGTTCAGGTAGGGAGAGAAAACAGGAGTTAACAGACATCACATGCAACTACAGGGGAAAAAAGGAGAGAAACTCAGTGAAGTTTTACATACCTGAAAAAGAAACGGTAGCCAAGAAAAAAAACAAAAGAGTCATTATTGTAAGTTTCTAAAATGCCTACCAGCAGTACATGACCATCATGAGGTATGCTAATGTACTACTCTAATATAAAAACTCTCTTATTTGCTAATAAACCCAAAGACATGATATTTTAATAAAATTTAGTATCTATAATACAAAAGGAACTTATAATGAAAATAAATTCAGCAACATTGACAGCATCAGTTAGATATTAAAGTTGCTTTGATATCCTTAGAGCAGTAAGCAATATGTGCCACAAGAGATCTATTCTGTACACACTTTAAAGTCTTTACACCATTTCAAAAGTAAAAACTACACTTTAAATAGACGTTAAAAAATTAGACATTGCACTTCAAATTTATGAAGTTTGAATTAACTGTGTTATGGGTTTGTCAGAACCCTTGTCAGATCATTTCAATTTGTTGTTCTTGCCACACATCATGTAAGTTTCTCTAGTAAAAGAATGATTACTACAACAACTTAACAGACATGTATTTGTGCCTTGTTAAATTCCAGTATGATTGCTGTTACATAGGAGACAACAAATCTGCCACTGTTGACTTCATAAATTTTTCAGTCTGAATTAAAACACTCCTTCCACATACACTACTTATTTTTCCTAGCAACAGATATTCTTCTTCCTATAAATCAGCTCTCTGAAATATTTACTAAAACTTATGTTCTACCCAAGCCCTTACACACAGATCATTCACATGGAAATAGACATCTGAAAACACTAACATGCACATCCTCCTGTGGCTTGAGGAATTCAGCTCCCAGAGATGAACATGACCCTCAGCTTAACTGGCATTCTTCTCAATATATGTAATAGGCTCCTTCTTTACTCCTTCCCACTGTTTGTTAGTTGATGTCACACTTGACACAGCTGTAACTTTTTCTACTAATAAACTACACTAGATGGATTGATAGATAAGAAAATCTCTGCAAGATGTTAAATGCATCCTTCACACACATCAGTTTTCCAGGTTCTGGAAAGCTGTACAAACTGTACTTGGACTAAATAGAAAGAGGACAGGAGACATCACTGAACAAGCTGGTCAATGCCTTTTTCTTCGCTCTTCCATGTTCCACAGCAGCTCAGCTCCTTTCTAAGAACTGGTTTTAGCTGATTACTAGCTCTTGTTATGTCAGTGAAGTTTTCATCCATACTGTTGCCTGCATTCAGCATCACATGTAAAACAGTCTCTGAAACCTCTCCTAAAACAGTGAACAGATCTATGAAGCTCAAACTCACTACAGTATACTCTAGAAAGCATAAAAAAATGAACATACAAACCCCAATGCTAGCACTTTCGCACAAGTGTGAAAGTGTGGTAAGGCACATAACCACAATTCTGCACTGCAGAAAGAACAAAAACGTTGAGGACAGTAGTCTTAGAAAGCACATAAGAAATGCAGGATTGGTATCAGTCAATACAAAAACCCCTTGCCAATACTGTGAAGGTTAGGAACATTGCGGCAGAACATACGAAGATCATTTGGCCATATACAGCTCTCTACATGCACACAGAATTTTGAGCATTCACCAAAAGCAGAAGCCCTTTCTCAATCAGCCTCAGATATTGCTTTTTCCCCCAAGTGGGATACAATAACTGTCTTTCATTTCTTATTAAAAACCAAATAAACAAAAAAACAAACAAAAAACCCAAACAAAACCACCACCAAACCAACACAGAATGGCTACATTTTTTTGAGAACAGCCACAATTTTTGAGCATCAAAAAGAAATTCACAATTTAAAAATGTTCCTACTAGTGCAGCATTCCTGGAATATAGCTCTGAAAGTATGGGATTCCAGCTACTTCAGCCTCGAAATATTATACTGAAAGAATCTCCCAGAAGTCAACTCTGACTTCTTCTGGATATTACTAAACAGCTGTTAAGCAGCTATGCTGAAGAAGATGCCAAGCTATGGTTAGAAACTAATCTAAGTAATTAAAAAAAATTTTGAGTGGACTCAGGCACTGCAGCTTTTCTTTCCATAGCACCTGAGAATGGTACCCTGCTACGATAAACTCTCAACTCAGTGAACAGTGATTCTGTGCACCCAACCCCTAACAAGAACAACATGATTTCTACAGCTAATAGCTTCACTATTCAGAATACTCATTTGCTATCATCACTGGCACAATCATCAAGCTTCAGAGAGACCAGACTACATGCACTGTTTAGAGATCCTTCATTATGCCATATGTTTTGAGTTAAAACAGCATTTTCCTACCTGCCTTAATGAGGTAAATAACTATATTATTATTATTAAACAAAATTCAGACTCTCTTCCTCACGATGCTATTGGGTTCTTCTACACTAATTTCACTTTGAAAATGAAGAATATTACAAATGTTTATTTTCTAGGCTGTATTCATTCAGAGGTGGCCAGCAGGGACACATTCAGTAACAAAAACCTGCTTAAGGCCTACACTGAAGTAGCCTCTATAGAGGAAACCAGAAACCAGTTCAAGTGCCTTTGGACCAGAATACACTGACGTTATGATACAATACCCTTACAGCTAACACTGCAAAATCTAAGCTTAATATTTGACCTCCTAGTTGAGGGCAGAGGATGTTGGAGGAGAACACAAAAACATCCATCAACAAAATTACTACATACATCCAACTGAAGTGACACAAATAAAGGGAAGTTTATGTTGAAGTACAATTACCGTCAGTAGTCAGGGCCCCAAACTCGCATTTAGTACCCCTAAATTTCACAAATAAACCTCTCACGTGCCCTTGAATAAGACCATTGGGAACCTGCGTGAGTTACATGGAGTAGGATGGTAAAAAAGATTAAGTATTTTACTGTATTATTAGCAGGGCTATCTCCCAACAAAAGAGAAACAGAGTCATTTGAATCGATGATTTCCTATTTTCGTCCCCCAAACCTCCTACATCAGCAGATTATCATAAGTCATACTTTGCAGCAATTTAACATGGGTTTATTACTTCAGGAGGTCTTGATTTACTGCTACTGCAGATTTGAGATAAAACACTGCTAAGCTGTGATAACATATACTGAAATAGTCATAATCAACAAATCACCTCCCCATCAAATTTCATTTTACAAATGAATCTGTAAATTAACAAATGAATCACTAAAAAACTATGTGAATTGAAGCGGGAAATTGATGGAATTTCAATGATAGCAGAAACTATGCCATCCCCCAAGGTAGTAACTTGCATTAGTAAATGGAAATACTCTTAAGATTTCTTGTATTAAACAATGGGAAAATCTCCCCATTTACAGTTTACTAAAACACATTCTTCTGACACACCTGGAAGGCAGGCACAGTAGAACTGTTCTTCCTCCCTGCGAAGAGCTGCTGGCATTGAAGACTTCACCCTACAATGTATCTAAGTTTACATGCCTGCTTTGCAGATATGCATCTTCTAAATTATACAAAATAATAAATAGCAAAGCAACATTCAAAGAGAGATTTCCACCACTAAACTCATTAATATATACCTATTATATATTCTTTGTTTATGCCATGCATTTAAAACTTAGATTATCAACTGGCAATCTCTAGTTTTGAAAAAGCAAAACTACAGAGAAGGAGAGAGAGGTGAATAATCAAAGAGCTGCTTTGAATAGTGGATCACAATACATTTGCTTTAATACTTCTGATCAAGCCTACCACAACTGCTTGGCTGTATTTTAGGTTTTGTAGAAGTCTAAGTTCAGTATTAAACAGGTTGGTCCCAGAAAAGCTTTGTGAATGAAGCCTCGTCCCTCTTAAACTCCATGCAAGAAGATGTAACAACCAGTTGGTTACGCATGGACAAATTATTAGAGTGTAGTTTAAAACTTTTGATGGCTAAGATTTAACTGTCCTACACCAGCCATTCTTGGATAATCTTGTACTAAGTGAACTACATTACTGATTCTTGCTGTTTTATAAATGATACTTGTACAAAAGGTAAACCTGTATCTTGATACAAATTATGCTCATAGTTTCTACTACAATCTGGAAGCAGAAGAAAGCATATAGTTTTTGGATAGTCTCTAAGGGCCTTGGATATATCCAAAATATGGCCCAAAATTATTAGAAATTTACCAGATATTGCACTTTTCATGCATTGAGGTTCAAAAGTTTGAAAGATAATGTACTTTCATATTAATTTACTATTACAATTAAAGGTGTTACAAGGCAGTCCAATGTTTCCTAGAGCTAAGCAAGACATCTTCCCTGCTATTACTCATTATTTGGTGTGTGTTCAACTCCAAAGTATATACTTTAATTCTTAGTATACCTCTACTCAGAGATTCGACCCATTAAAATGTAAACTCATCTGAAATCAGAAGACAAGGCTAGAAAGGACCTCAAGAAATTACCTACCTTGTCTCCTGTTCCAAAGCAGGATCAACCGTATCTCTATTGCTCCTGGCAGATGCCTGCCAAGTCTTTACTTACAAGTCTCCAACAAGCTACATCAAACAACATTTTCAGTCTTTTCCAATATTTAATTTTTTCAATATTTAATTTAATTCATCATTTCTTGATCTCTGGTCATACTGAATTGCACAAACCATTCCCCTTTTCTCTATAGCAGTCCTAAATACTTAAAGACTTTTATCACTTATTAACTTCAAACAAAAAAAAAACCAAAACAAAAACCCAATAAAGATTAAAAAAAAAAAATCCCATTTTCTTAATGGGTGAAATTTTCTGCACCACCCATCCTTCTCATTATTCTGCTCTGGACTGTCTTCATTTTGCCCACACTTTTCTTGAAAAGTATGTTCAATCAGATATATTTTGGATGAATGTCAATGTACGCCATGTAGAATAAGAAGATTACTTACTTTTTCTTCATATTACCTTGCTCACATATTTATAAAACCTCATGTCATCCCTGATTTTTTCCAGCAAAACTTAGTTGGCTCATTGGCTCACATTTGCCCTGGCACATCCCTACCTTTCCCAGCTATTTTCGGCAGACTTGCTATCTCATTACTTCTCATTTTAAATTTCACTAAGCACATAATAGCTTACAATCATACTTGCTCAGCCACCTCCAAATTTATTAGACCATACCTACGATTTGTTAAGCTCAAACTGACTTTCAGTTATGTTCTGTAGCATCTTCCAGTTTTACACCTATAAATTTATTAAGCACATTGTAGCCACCTGGGTTATTAATGCCAGAGTGACTGGAATCAGAGGCAAGACACGCCCCAACAGGACTCTGCTGATCCATAGTCTGACAAAGATCTTCACAACTGTTCCCTAATATGGTTATCCATCTGCTTTCACCATTACAATTTCATCCAGATCTGTACTTCCTTAGATTGTTTGTGAGAACAATCAAATGAAGTCATGTCAGCAGCCTTGCTAAGGTCAACCTGTAAAGTGTCTTCTCAGGTCCGTGCTAGACCGACCTGTTGCCCCAGCAATGAAAGAAATATGCTTGGTTTGATACTGTCTGTACAGAAACTCCCACTGTCCTCTTGGGTCTGTAGCACCTGTTTAAGCACTTGGTTCTATTAACCAAATAGAGCAGTTAAAATGCAAAGGATGAAAAATTAAGAGAAGTTTCACTACCACAAGACCTTTCCTAAATGTAAATTATAAAGTAACATCTTAAGAAAAGAAAGTAAGGCAATGGGAATGCCTTGTCTATTCTGAATCTAAAATGAGAACTGTCACAACTTTTTAGGTGTATCTCCTCTGCACACAACCTTAAAAACCTTCTAAAACTGGGTTTGTTTTTGTGTCAGCACACGGCAAGACAAACGAACAGTGGTGGAAGCATATAACTTGCACTTGGAAGCCAAAAACCAAGGCAAGATAATTATGGGCATCTACTCTTGATGCAAAACAATAAATCCAGCTGGTGTTCTCTCTGTATATTTTAGGAGATATCATGGATATTTTTATATTTTATTAGAAAGTCTTGTTATTTCTTTACAAATTCAGTTGCTTTTCTGAGTGAAAAAATATAATGTGGTATGACATCCCCAATTAGTGTTTGCTTCCTGAGCAAAGGAATTTTATTGTTTTTTAAATTGCCAGCACTGTGAGTTTGCTTGGGGCTTCCTATGCTTATCAGTGGGACAGTATTCCAAGCCATTCCTCCCAGATCACAGGTACAAACATATACTGTCATCTTAACCTTTAAAGAACTCCTGACATCTATGGACCTGATACTGCCCAACCCCGAGACACTTCCTAGTGACCTGAAGACATTACCTCTCCATTCCAATACCAACCTTACTATTCAAACCTAGATTACTGGTGAGCTTTTCCTCCCAGCTGAAAGCTCTGTACTCCAGCACAGAGCTCACTGTCAAAAGGGTGATCTAATGCTACACCCTTCCAAACTTCAGAGCTCTGCAGATTGGAAACTGCTCTGTAGTCTTCCAGTCACTTAAAATCTCTCCTACTTTTCCCCGAAGAACCACACTAATGCCTGGGCAAAACAGTACACTTTATTGACTGGTTCTATTAACCAAACAACCAACTTCTGCAACTTCTAAGTTTAAGTAGTAACATCCTCAATATGGGTAAAAATCCAATATTGCCCCTATTACACCTTTAAAGAACTAACTGGCAATTAATCAACTGTGAATTTATTTTAAAACTGGCTTCACACCAAGCTATGTGTTGCTCACACAGGACTGGGGCCACATTTTTAGTTTGGAATGGTAAATATGAAGTCAGCTAAAACCTCCGCAAATATTTATTAAGTTTCTTACCTATGACTTCAGTTCGGTTATGCAGTTCACATCTAAGAATTCATTTAATTTTTCAGATACTGTACAATCATCAGAGTTGGGAAAGTCAGAAGAATTTATTTTCTTAATGACATTTAAAAAAAAAAATTTTGAAAACAAACCTAAAACATATTCTGTAAAGAACAACAGAACACTGGCAGCAAAGCAATTCATGCTAAATAAGGGACTCATCAAGTTTGATTAACATATACTCTAAATAATTCAAAACTTTAACTTTCATCCCTAACATGTCTTGCTGATGAGACATTCTTCAAAATCACACTCCCTTGATTTGCTCCAGCTAAATCTGTACTTCAGGTATTTCAAGATGAAATGGCTTATTGTAAACACATCCCAGTATCCAAGGGCTTTATAAACAAACATAAGACAAGCCCAGAAAAAACACAATTATTTCCCTGCTGCCACCACTCTCCAACAATACATTTAGTTGCCAGTACTGGCAGCACTACACAGAGCTTACCAAGACAAGTCTTGGTCTGCTCTAAAAGGTAATCATGAAATCCAAGCTTCACCTCAGACAGGATGGCATGAAAAACCCCTGCTGTCTTTGATTTACAGAGGTATATTTGTAGGGAAGTAATGACAAAAAAATTACAGGGTGAACAATATCAAAATTGCTAGCCTAGATAATTGAGGAGAAATTCTTGAAAAGTAGAAGGAACAAACCAGAAGAGAAACCATAACAGTAAGAATTCCAAATTCAGGACTAATATTGGTCACAATGCAAAAAACAGCTGAAAACACCAAGCAAAGGGTCATGTTTCAAAACAACAACAGCAACAAAAAAATCCACCTCCATCCAGATCTAATGTGAGTTTTGTCTCATCATCCACCATTACTTTAGTAACTCCACTTTTCATATTTTCCATGTCACTCTCAGAGGTAGAAAAAATATACACTCAGATACTCTGTCTTAAAAACAACAAGATTTTAACTGTTTCAAAAGACAACAGCAGCACTGAAGGTCAGTAAACAGGAAACTATGAACAATTAACAGATATAAGCACAATGACATCAAAACTGAAATCTGAATAGGGAAATGAAGTATAAAGTACCTAAGTTTCTAACTGCTTTTAGCCACTTGTGTGATTCCTTTGGAAGTAAAATTTTGCTGCTTTGTTTCTAACAGTCAAGAAAATTCTTAATCCTTGAAAATCTCTACTCTCTAGACAGCATCTACAGCAATCTGTAAGACAGCTACGAATACTTCAACCTCTCACTTCCTCTTCTTAAAAATAAGTCTTAACCATTTCCTTTAACCACAAAACCACATATTGTGTGGTTATCTCTAGTAACTTGAGTTTCGATATCGTCTTCAATGGAGAAATCTCAGAGAATCTGAAACAGTTTTGGAATTGACTGCTTTCAGAAAGGAAAAAAAAAAAACAGATACAGTGCTCCAAGCAGACAGCTATGCTGCAGTTGGACTGAAGAGAGACACACAACAAAATATGGTAGTCAATCCTGAGACTTCTGGGCTCACCATCAGAGCTAGCCAGTTCCTCCTGTCAAGCAATACTGACTGCAGCTCAAGAAAACCACAAATCACTACATGAATACAGAGAGCTGTGCCTGTGACATCTCCAGATTTGCAAAAATACAGGTCACACAATAGTCAAGACACTTGGCCATGCCTCCTCTCTCTCTGTATGCAAGACCTATGCAATTCTGGACTCAGTTCTTGGCATTTGGAGGAGAAAATGGGGTCACCTCCAGTGATGATGCTCCCCTACGGAGAGCCTGTCCACCTGCATCACTTCACTGACATCAGTAACAGCAGAAGCTACCACCATATGGGCCAACATGCTCAGGATGCTGCCATCCAAACATGCCACGCAGAAATGCGTCTGTGTGCATGGATCACTTAACAGGAATAAGTGTCCCTATATCAGAACACCGGGAATAAAAACAGCCTGGACTCACAATGGCTAAGGCACAGCTGTATATGAAGATGAGGTTTAATTTTTCCTGTCCTGTTTCCTGCCCCCCAAAGCAGTGCTATGCTCAGGCAAAATTCCCTTTGCCTGTTTTTCACCTGGTATATTTCTCTCAAAGTGTTAACAAGCTCACACACAAACAGCTTCCCCATTTTGATGGTTTTCTCCATAAATAGGATATATCTGTTGTTAAAAGTGTAATTTTATTGTTACCACTATTAAGCTGAAATGATTTTCTAATGTAGAAAACTACAAACTAAGAGGAACCTTTTGGAGAGACAGAAACTTGCAATAATTTAGTCAGAATCCTTTATTTATGTCAGTGAAGATATGCAGTAAATATTCAAGCACACATCAAACAGTGAAATGTCTTTGGATGAACACTGTCTTCTGCATATTTCAATCATTTGGTTTGGGGTTTTTTTTTGCTGTAAAATCGCCTTAATTGAAATCAACAGCGCCCTTGGTAGCCCTTAGTACCTGGAGTACAGTTCTCCCCCGTGAGCAAAACTCTTAGACAAAACACATCCTTGCGCTCGAGCCGGTCCGGCAGGATCACTCCTGACAGAAACCTGGGTCTAGAAGTCGGAGCAATCAAATAAGCACCTAAAACTCTCAACCTGCCCCTGCCATTGCAGCTGAACCCAGCACAGAACAGCGCCGAGACCGCAACGCGCTAAACCCGCAAAGGTGTGTGCTCGCTGCTCGAAGGGAATAGCTAACATTTTCTTTGAAACACGAAAAACCTCTCGGAAATATCTGCGTGAGAGGCAAAGCACCAAAACCCTGACCAGGATTCACTGCTGGAAGCGGACTGAGGGGCCGCGCACTTTGCGATGCTGTACCACGCGTTAGGAAAATGAAGCACCGGCACAGAGAGAGGGTGGCCATGAATTACGTTCTTCCCTACAGCAGGAAAGCACAACCATTGCTCCCAGAGCAATGAGCCGAGCACGGAGGGTGACCCGTCCTCCCCGCACGCCTCACCCGGCCAGCCCCGGCCCCGCTCCGCCTCACGCCGGGGCTGCCAAGCAACAGCGCGCCTCGAACTTATCGCAATTAAACTCACTAATTTTACCCCAGACCCCTTTCCCCCCCGGCAGCTCCAGGCTGGGCCGTGGGAGCGGCCGGCCCGCCCGCCCCGGGTGAGTCACGCTGGCGGCGGGGCGGGAGCAGGCCCCGCTCCCCCGGCGCTCCCCCTGCCCTCCCGGGAGCAGGCCCCGCTCCCACAGCGCTGCCTCCTGCCCCCACAGCGCTGCCTCCGCCCCTCACGGCGGCAGCCCCGGCACCCCCAGCCCAGGCCAGTCCAGCCCAGGCCGTGCCCGGGTGGCGGTGGCGGCGCCCCGGCCCGGCCCCGGCCCCGGCCCCGCCGCCAGCCCAGGCCAGGCCGCACCAAGCCCGGCCCCGCCGAGCGCCCCCCGCACAACCCGGCCCGTCCCGGCCCCGCCGCGGCCCCCCGCACCTTCTTGATGTTGTAGAGCCGGGTGAGCATGCCGACGCCGCGGTCGTTCAGGATGGTGAGCTTCTCCGCCAGCTTCTGCTGGCTCGGCTGCAGCACGGACCGCGACATCCTGCCGCCTCCGAGGCCGCCCCCGCCGCCCGCAGCCCCGGGCCCGGCCCGGCACAGCCCGGCGCTGCCTCCCGGCCCGGCCCGGCCCTCGCTCCCCTCCTCCCCCTCCTTCCCTTCCCTTCCTTCCCCTTCCCTTCCCGGCCCTTCCCGGCCCTTCCCCGCCCGGCGCTGGAGCCGCTCGGGGCGGGCGCGCCGGTCACGTGGGGGGGAATGAGCGCCCCCTGCGGGCGGGAGGGGGAACAGCGGGAATGGGGGGGGGATACCGGGAATGGGGGGGTTAGCG
>JAWWEW010000002.1:1254471-1351941 GCA_035583185.1 Anabacerthia variegaticeps | reverse complement strand
TTGTTGTAAATGGAAGACAAGGTAGCAACCTTGCACAGCATATTCCTAAGGGCTTTTTTTGTGATCTCCCTGAAAAGCAGTGGTCCCTGGAGATCAAAATCCTGAAATGCTGGGGCTAGGGGCCATCAGCTCTTTCTTGAGTGCTGTTGTTTACTTTGGGTATACTTTTGTAAAAAATAGGTCTAGAAACTATCATCACACAGTAACCCTAAGATGAGGGTTTCTTGGGGTTATGAGGGAGGGAAGTCAACATTCAGAAAACCTCAGCAACTTTAATATATTCCAGTTCTGGTGTGCTGAATTTGAAAGGGAGACTAGAGAAGTATCCCGGCCTGTGAGAAGCCACAGCACCCCAGAGCACCTCACAGTTGTATTTAAGATACCAGTACCCCAAGAATGTAATTTCAGCTAAGGCATGTCATTGTCCTACAAATTTCATAACCTCTCACTCAGAGACAAAACAAAAAGTGCAACAGCCTGAACCCCCAAGCTAACAGGTTTGCTTTACCTTTGGAGAGCACCTATTTGCTGCCCAGCACCTCTGCTTTATGTGATGTAATGCAACTCACCATAAGCCCTCCACTGCAAAGCAGAGGGAACGTTTTCCTGCTCTGAAATGGAAGGAAAACGAAGAGTTCTTGGAACCCCAATAGAGGACAGAAAATTAATTACATTAAGCAGTTCATGGTTATAAAATTTGCAAGGCAACCCGAGTTTGGTTAAAGCCAAGAGTTAGGTGAAACTCAAACAGCCATGTCCTCTCAAGACACATCACAGTGTGACACTTGAATAATTGTTTCATCAAGAAGAAATTTAAATGCAGAGTAATCTCAGTAATCTCACAGACGGGTGTAAAGGTGTCCAGAATTTGGAAAAGCCAAGCAGGGCTGTCAACACAGCCTGAGCTGAATTTATTTAAATAAGCTTTTCTGTCCTGCTTATCTGATGAGTGTGAGCAGCAGGATGAAGGAAGTGATCATTCCCCTTTAATCAGCTGCTTCCTCGATCATATTTTTCTGGAGCCAAAAGAGGTACAGACTCCCAGCATGGTTTGCTTGTTGGTGGAGATGATGTTGACACCTCTGGGGACAGGCAACCCAAGCCAGGTGACATGAGGCTGCTGTGTCAGCTCCCCTCTGCTTGGGACCCATGCTGGGCAGACAGTGAGGAGAACAACACACAGATAATTTTCTCTTGCCTCACCATTAGCAATTTATTAACCTGTCAGGCTTCCAGCTCTGACAATGAACTGTGAATGCCCAACAGCACCACAGCCTGAGCAGAGGCACCTGCTGCGCTGGGGGAAGGCTGGAGCCCCGGGGCCAACCACCTCAGGGCTTTCTGCTTCAGCCAGCCCTTCTCCAAAGAGGGAATGACCGTAGTGACTTCACCTCTGAGGTGCTGGGAAGCCAGGTGCCAGCAGCTGGGGGACAGAACAGTAAGAAAACGGAGCAAAGAACTCCTTTTTCTCACATGTCCTGGGGAGGACAGGTGCCCTTCCCCTCCCAGCACAGGCTCCAGAGCAGACAGCACTTCAAAGGCTGTCCTGGGCACCCACAGTACAGAGGCCAGCACAGCTGGGATTGTGCAGTGCCCCCCACCATGATGCTGGGCACAAAGGGAAGCCCCCAGTCCCACACTCTTGGTACAGCCAGCCAGCCAGCCAGCCTGGGAGGATAAAGGCAGCTTCACTCTCCCCAGGATGAGAGTCTGTCCAGATGTGGAACACAACACAGCTTGGCAGCTTACTCAGATTTCCAAAACGGTCTGAAAAGGCACTTCACTCCCCATCTTGGGATGGAGAATATACCTGGTAAAAACCTTAAAAAGGGAATGTTTAGAAGAGGTTCCACAGCAAGCAGAGGCTGTGCAGCACTAGGGCAGCGGCCCTGCCTGGCAGAAGCAGCAGTCCACATGTTGTGGTCAGCACTGACACATCCCACGAAGCACACACTCCCTTGGCCCCAAGCAGCCACCGGTCCCCCAGACAAGTCCAAGGCCCTGGCACTCCCAGTGGCCAGGCTCAGGCAGACACGGCTCCCTGCCCAGCCTGCCCTGCCCCTCCCCAGGGCCTGGATTGCAGCTGCCCAGCCAGGGGGCTGTCGGGGTGCAGGCGGCAGAAGCGCCCCAGCGCCCAGATGGGGAAGACGTTGCGGTACGCCGTGTAACTGATGGCACACGACTTGTTGAACACCCCGGCAATGTTCTCCTGGGAGAGAAGCAGAGAGTGCAATGGTGTGAGTGACATGGGACTGCAGGGTGTTCAGGAACCCCTTGGGAGGACTAAAGAAGTACCTGAGGCCAGTCCCCGTTGGGCAGCTGCTTATCAATCAACACTTTAATGCCCCTTTCCAGCACACTGATGTCAGGGTACCTGCAAGGCAGAAGGGAAATGTGAGCACCCTTAACCAAACAATCTACAATACCCCATCCCTGTCCTCGGGGAACTCAACCACCTCCAGGTTGTCCCAAGCTTGTTCCAGGCATGCTTTGGGAAGGGCACCAGACATTATGAATATGGCAACATTTTCCCAGGCTGGAGACCTGCAGTTGTGATCCAAACCTTTGCTCTGCTTTGGTCCACACCAGCCAGGCCCAAGGCCACACAGCCCATCTCCCTGAGCACCAGGGGGAGCCAGGTAGGGCCACTCCTACCTGACAGCCATGAGCCCCAGCAGGGCCCAGCAGGTGTTGTGGATCTGCGACTCAGCACTCTGCACATACACGCGCTGCTCGCAGGACTCGAAGTCCTCTCCCCACCCGCCATCTGCCATCTGCTTGGACAGGAGGAACTGGCAGGCCTGGGCCACCTCTCGGCATGCAGCCCTGCAGGGATGGGGCACAGAGTCAAGGCAGGGCTGGGGACAGGGAGCTGTGCCCACAGCTGGGACTGTCCTGAGAGCTGGAGGGTCAGGCAGTGAGTGCCCTGGCCATTTCGCTCCTGGGAGGAGCAGTCCCTGAGGTGGGAAAGTCCATGTGCAGCAAGGCCATCCCCCCCAGCCCCACCACGGAGTCCTGCCCTGGCCCAGCCCCTTCTCACCCGTCACAGTAGGTGTGCTGCATGCAGGCAAACGCCTCCAGACCGAACCAGGTGCCATAGGTGAAACAAACTCCCCAGCTCCTAGGAGGAAGGGGAGAGCAGCACTGTCAGGGGGGCGAGGCCCCACGTACAGGCAGGCTGTGATGTGGCTGAGTTCACAGAACAGCAGAGCCAGGCACAGAGCTGCAGCCTGCCCTCCCCTATGGCACAACCATGTCCCCACCAGCACCTGCTCCCGGCTAACTCAGGTGTCAGTAGAACCGGGACCACCCTGGCCCCCAAGGCTTCTTGGGGTCTTGTGCAATGCACAAGGTACCTGCTCCACCTGGGCTGGAGGGAGAGTAACTGAGAGCAAAGCACAGCAGCTAGAGGAGGATCAGCCCCTACTTCCCGTTGCACAGATCCTGCCAGCCAGGAATGCTTGCCATCATGATCCCTCTCACACTGGGGCAGCCAGAAGAAAAGTGGGCACTGGGAAGACAGCTTACCCTTCCCAGGAGCCATCCGCTCGCTGCTTCTTGCGACAGAAATCCAGGCCCTTCTGCAGAGTCTCCCTAGACAGGAAAGAAGCCACCCACTTCAGAAGCAGCTCAAACTCAGTGTCTGCTTCATTGGGAGCTCCATCAGCCCCTCTGGGGCTTTGATGGGTCCCATTATTGGAGGGCACAAGAGGCAAGAGCATGCAGACAGGCTCAGGATATATGTAGGTATACATGTGGGTATGTGTACCCAAGCTGGGCTTCTCTGCTTCATGCCACAGGCCTGCCACAGGTTGCAAGAGCCAAGACAATTGCTAAGTCAAGAGGCAGGTAGATCTCCACCACTTTCCCCCAGCCTGATCCCAAACAGTCTGTGCCTTGCTCCCTGGGAGAAGCTGGGCTCCAGCCTCTTGCAGGGGGCTCTGATTTGGGGAAACAACCAGTACCTGAGCTGGCCACTGCAGGGGCTGCCCCATGCCAGGGCAGGGACTGTGCCAAGAGGCCATGGTGGGCAGCTCCAAACAGTGCAGCCTGTGCCCTCCCCTGCCTGGGGCAGTGCCTCACCTTGACAGTGCCTCACCTGATCTCCTGGGCTCGGTGCTCAGGGAACTCTCTCTGGAAGTGTCTCAGTGCCTGCATGACAGCCGACGTGCACTCCACATATGTGTAGTCGATCATGATGTCACCTGCCAGCAGGTGAGGGGTATATCAGTGCCACAGCCCCTCTGCGGGGCAGCCAGTGACTGCCAGCCTCTCCCCTGGACCCAGGGCACACTGATCCCACATCAGACAGCCACTGGGCAGGGGGAGACCGGGCCACTTTGTCCCTTCTCAGAGGACAGGACAACGAGTCCCAACAGCTCCCCTTACCAAACACCTCCGAAGGGTTCAGCAGCTCCAGTAAGTGGCCTCCTCGCTTGGTTTCATACGTGGCAAAGCCTCCATCTGAGTTCCTCATGCTCAGCAACTGCCCAGACAAGCAGAGAAGGGCTGGGACTGGTTCACAGGTGGTACCACCCCAGTCTGGCCCCAAGCCAGGTGTGAGGACAAAGTCAGACCCACAGGTCTGTGGGGCTGGCAGACAACCCAGGCCCCAAACACAGTGACAGGCAGGCCCAATCTGGGCCATCACATCACATTATGTTACACAGGCAGCTCTATATCACATCACTGTTGCCACACCAGGCCCCAGATCCAACCAGTGTTGCCACACCTAACCATGTCTAATACCGGATCTATCAACCCCTCGGGCCTTCAGTTCTCTTGCAGGTTTATCTGCCTGCATGTCCCTTGGCCCTCATTTTTACAGCACTTACCACATTCACAGCATCAAAGAGGCGCTCAGGGGGCACAAGCTTGGCTAGGAAGGGACACTTCTCCTGCAGCAGCATCACTGTCTTTAGCCCCTCTGCTGTGCAGTCTGCCACGATCCAGCCGCAGTCCCGTGTGCTGAAAGGGAAGCCACCCTGCAAAGGAGCAGGTCGGCTCAGCACCTTCCCCTGACCTTGCAGGGGGGCAGGTGCTGCCCCTCATTCCTATCCCCTCAGCCCAAATTCCTTCCCAGGTCATGAGTCCTTCAGGGACCAGTCCCAGCCATCATACCTTGTTCATGTGGCGATAATATTTCTGGTAGTCAGGTGGGTTCTCTGGGATCTGCAGGAGGCAAGAAACAAGTGAGGAGGTGCCAGGCTGCAGGACCATGGCCTGAAACCATTGAAGGTGCAGAACCATGAGGAACTGCACAGCACCTGTCTTTCACTGAGGGAAGCAGACAGGGAAGAGGTCAGCCCTGGAGCAGAGAGTGCTGAAGAGAAATCACTTTTGGCCTGGTTTCAGCCACGTGTTGCTAAACTCCCCCCCTTTGGAAGATTTCCTGCCAGGGAACCATCTGCTTTGAATGGTCCCGTTGGCAGCACTGTGAACAAGACTGTGACTGCATCTGGTGACAGTGACTCTCACCTTGAGCCACTGGCCTGGCAAGCAGAAGCTGAGCTCAGCTGAGCTAGTCAAGGGGTCTGGGTTTCCCAGAAGGGTGTCTTAAATGTGTCAGTACCAGACAGGATGAAGGGCAAAGAAGCCTAAGCTTTAAGTTTTCCAACCTCTCTAAGCTCAGGTAGCCAACCCAGATATGGCTGGGCCTGGCCAAGGTCCTCTCTAAGCTGCAAAGATTGTTCCCTGAAAACAGGGAACAGAAAGCAGGAGGTTGCCCCTGGGACTTTGCTAGTCCAGCCCTTCAGCTCTTCAGAAGGAAACAGATGCATCCAACAGGATTCTGAGCAGCAGCCAAGCCTGCACAGCCAGCATGTGAGCCACCACCGAAAGGCTCTGCTCACCTGGGTGAACCGGAGGAATTCATGGGCATTCTGGAGGCAGGACGTGAATTCAGGCATCTCCTGGGCTTCTGCCTAGAAACAGAGGGGCACAGTCAGCAGCCAACAAGAAGCTGTGCCCACCAAACATGCTCTGAGCAGATGTGTGCTGGCCTAGCTCAGTCACAGGATGCCCGGCCAGACCTGGCACAGCAGAGCTCCAAGGCCATGCACAGCAGGAGCTCTGCCATTTGGGGACATGTGAGAGGAGAACACTTTCCCAAGGCAGCAGGTAGTACTGGGGGGTGCATTACCTCCAAGAAGGCTTGGATGGCAAAGGCAGTATCCCAGAGCTGGGATCCGTTTGTGCCCTGTAGGAGAGAAAGGGGATAGTGAGAGGCAGGTGCTAGCCAGCAGCCTGACCCAGCTGTGGGGTCTGTGGCACTAGCTCCTTCCACCCTGTGTCTCAGTGTTATGTCACCCAGCATCACAGCTGATGTGCTGGCACAGAGGGGACAGATGCAGCAGGTCAAGGGACAGCAAGGGAACAGGAAATATGACAGCTGCTTCAGCCTGCTCTGTGCACAGCCAAGGCAGGAAAGCTGGTCAGTGCTAAGGGGCAGCAGGACACAACAGCTCTGAGAGAAGCAAAGCTCAGGCCACGTGCAGGATCAGGGGCCTGGCTTTCTCCTTCCCTGCTCTCAGGACCCTTGGGGATGAAGGGAAGGTTGGAGAACTAGAGCTGCCCCCTCAGCTCACAGCCACAGGGAGGCAAACTAGCAGGACAGGCACAGCCAGTGGAAATGGCAGTGAGACTTCTGAAGGGCACCAGGCACCAGAGGCAACATGCCAGGAGCTCAGGCTCGGGATGAACACACTATCCCATTAGTCCAGGGGCTGTCCCAGCATGCCAGGGTCCCTTCAGTCACAGGTGAACTCCTACAGCACTTCACCTGCATCTTCATGCCGTCAAGGCCCAACCTGTGGGAGGAGAGAGCACAGTGCTGCAGCACAGGCACAATGGGAGCACCAGGAAGCAGGGCAGGAGCCCTGGTGGGCTTAATCCTCAGGGATCAGAGAGCCCTATGCTGTGCCAGGTGGGTGACACTCAGCCCTTACCAGAGATAGTCAGGGATCCTGGAAACATGCTCCTGAAAAGCTGGGGAGTCCTTCCCATCCACGAACCAGCGAACCAGCATGTTGATTGTCTTGGAAATCTGCCCAAGAGGAACACTGTCACCGCCCTGGATAGAGCTGCTTCCAGCCCCAGAGAAGTATATTATCCCTCCCACCCAGCACAAAGCCATCCACAGGTTGTCCCAGCCTTGATTCCAATGGCTCCATCTGTGGCATCACCCAGCAGAGCTGAGTTAGAGGGGAGGGTGCCATGAGATTACTCCAGAGCTTCCCCTCAGATCATTTCCCCAGACCTCAAGAAGAGGTTCCCCTCACCAGGGCCACAGTTGTCCCCATGCCCTCTGCATTTTCTGTGCCTTGTTAGCCTTAAGCTCTTGAGCATCAGACCTTGAGCAAGATCTGGTGATTATAGTTACATGCCACAAATGCAGAGCTCTGAAGGTGGGGGGCACAAGCTGGTCCCTGAAGACCAAAGGGCAAAATATTTAAAGGATTAACAGCAAATGTCCTACTGGTCCGATGCTGATGCACTTGGTGAATCTATCATCAGCTTGGATGTGGTCATACAGCTCTGCGATGGCTCGCTGCCGCAGGTGAGTGCTGTGGTGGGCTTCATACATGTTCATGATGGCTACGGGAGAAGAAAGGGGCAAGCAATGAAAGAAAACCCCACCCCATGAGGCAAGATTCACTTGCTGTGGCAGTCCACAGCCTGGCTCACACTGTGACCAGCGGAGGAAAGCACAAGAACTGCTCTGCCTCAGGCACAAGGCCCTGCTGCTCTCGGGGAAGGAGAAGCCCATGGATCACGTAACCCATGTCTCCATCCCAGCTCCAGGGCACACACCAGCAGCTGGCAGCAGACCCTCAAGAGCCGCCAGGGTGCAGGGCAGGTTCATTCCCAGCAGCAGAGAGTGTCAGGAGACAGGGCTGCCCCGTGCTCACCGTAGGCAGCGTCCAGCAGCCAGCTGTGCGGGGTGTACACATCACAGGCTGCCACGTTGTTCCTCTGCGCTGCCCAGTCTATGCTGGCGTAGTCCTGCACATACAGCTCCTGGCACGACACAACCAAGGGCATCAGCCCCTGGGCAAGCACTGGGGGCACAGTCTGCTGTCTGACAGAGGGACCACACAGGGATGAGAGCCGCCACTTGGCAAGCCACAAGCTGGCCCACAAAGAGAATGGCCAACCATAGCGGGCAGGCCTGGATGGAGCCACACATCCTTGTCCAGCAGGATCAGCTCCTGCCTTACCTGCCGCAAGCTCCGTATGAGCTCGTCCTCTTCTGCTGACAAACGCTTGGCGTAACAGTAGCTCATGGGGAGGTAAACCTGGCGGCAGTGACACCAGAGCCGGGATGGGTGGGCTGGGAACCACGTGGGAAGCAGCCTGATTGCAACAGAGAAGGGGCTGCTGTGAGAGCAAGGAGGGCCTAGGGCAACATGGACAGATGGTGTGCAGAATGGCCAGAGCAAGGCACACCTTCCCCTGTCCCCTGCATCAGGGCATCAGTCTGGCTCTGCTCAGATCCCCACCCCGACAGGGATGCTCCCTCCACACCAGGGCCTGCAGACACCACTCCTGGCCCAGCTGACACAGGGCAGGGAGGACCTTCAGCTCAGAGAAGAGGGAGGGAAGAAGCCAGTGCAGTCACATGGGACATAGAAGGCAGAGCCCCAGACTGACAGTTACTGGCATTTGATCACAAAGCACCAGCAGCCCTTGGTCCTGGCCAGGCCCTGATTTCATCCAGGGATAATGTCACACACTTTCCCAGCCCTTGGTCCTGGGCAGGCCCTGATTTCCCCCAGGGATAATGTCATACACTTTCCCTCTCAGACATCCAGCAGCCCCTCAGAGTAACCAGAGAGGGTACAAGTGAGGGTTAGAGCTGGCAGCCTTGCATGTGGCTGTCCTCTCCTGCTAGGGCCCAGGACTGGCTGGCCAGAAGATACTGGTGACAGGCAGGGAGCACACAGATGTATCAGAGACCCCATGAGTAATGCTAACAGGGCTGAGCTCTGGCACCTCCCCTGGGTGCAGTGTTCAGTGCCATCCACCCACGGGCTGGCCTGCTGCTGGCTCCCAGCTGACAAGCAGCCTGAGCACCTCTGTTTCCACACCATAGCTGGAGTTATCCCAGCAAACACCAGTGCCTGGGGCAGTTCTGGGTCGAGGCTGGTGGCAGGACTGACAACACCTCCTCCCTCCACAGCGAGGGGGGCACATACCACATCTCTGGGAGAAGCGTGTTCATTCCCTCCCAGCTGTAAACGTTCAGGACAGCGAGCCAGAACTTGCCCCAGGAAGGGATTCCCACAGCACCTCCTGCAAAGAACATACCAGCTTTCAGGGTTAATGCTGCTGTGCCAGCTTCCTTCTTTCTTCCCCATCAAAGGGCCCACTTCTCCCCATGTTTAGGAGCACGCTACTCGGGCTGGGACACACGACCCAAAACAAGGCAACCAGGCAATGGTACAAAAATGTAACACAGCTTCCCATCATTAGTTGAAAGTACAGGTGCCATCACGACCAAAAAAGAGCACCAGTTCTTCCACTAATTGGCAGATCCCCGTGTTCCATGCAGTCCCCCCTGTTCCTTGCTGACCACCGTGTTCCATGCAGCCCCCAGGTCCAGCCAGACCTCTCTCCCTGGTGTTCCAGCCCCACAGCTCACCTTTGCTGTGCAAGTTGACACGGGCCCGCACGACGTCAGGGTCATCCGGCCCGAGCCCCAGGATCCTCAGGGCTATGTAGTTGAGTGCTGTGCCAAACACTGTTGATTTGTCTTCCACATGCCTGTCAGACACACACACAGAGACACCACAGCCATTAACCAGCTATTGGCATTACCCAGACATAACCCCCTGTACAGGACTGCCTTTGCTGGGGTGACTGTGGAAAAGGGGGACCTGACTAATCCAGGAAGAAACATTGCTCTGCACTACGCAGTCACATACAATGCTCTGGGATACAGTGACCCAGAGGAGATGAGGTCAGACCTGATGCCCTGGCCATCTCTGTGACAAACACTGCACCTGCAATGCTGCACAAGCAGGGCCAACCACCCAGAGCTACCACAGGTGTCCAGTCCCCCTCCCCGAGCCTGGGCAGATCTGACAGCGGCTCCCAGTGTTGGACCTTGGGGGTGCCATCACTCAGCAAAGCATCTTTGCTACTCACAAGCCCCAGCCTCCGTCCGGGAGCTGCACGGAGCGCAGGTAGCGCACCATCTCCTTCCGGAACCCCTCTGGCAGCTGGATCTTGGCTGTGTGGCAGGTGATGAGGAGACCTGGAGGGCCAAGACAGACCGGCAGCGTGCAGGGCCGAACCCCGCCCGCTCCCGCCGGGGAGGGGCAGGTGCCCCGGGGCTCACCTGGCAGCAGGAACAGCGGCCCGCCGTAGTCCCCGGCCCAGTGCCCATCCTCGGCCTGCAGCGCCGCGTAGAACCGCATCCCGCCGCGGGCCGCCTCCCGTGCCGAGCCTGCCGCGGGCAGCGCCGCGCCCTGCGGGGACACAGCGGGGACACCGCGGGTGCTCAGCGGGGCCACCCCGGGCAGCGCCGCCCGCGCCGCCCCGGACCGGCCCCGCACCGTGTCCAGCCCCAGGCTGTGCCGCTCCAGCGCCGTCTGTGCCCGCGGCCCGCCGGCATCTCCGTCTCCGGGTCCGTGTGCAGCTCCGTCGGGCAGGTAGTGCCAGCGCTGCCGGCCGCCCTCGCAGCGCAGCCGCCAGGCCGGGAGCTCCGTGGCGGGCGCGGAGCGATGGGGACCGCCCCGCCGGCGGACAGCCCTGCGGGACACGGGCAGAGTGGGGGCCGGCAGAGACACCCGGGCCGCGGGGGCCACACGGCGGGGGGACAGCGGGGGTAGAGTGGGGATGGAGTGGGGATCACACAGCGGGGATACAGCGTGGGGACAGCGAGGATACAGGGATCACACCAAGGGGGTACAGGGATCCACAGTGGGGATAGAGTGGGGATACAGGGATCACACCAAGGGGATACAGGGATCCACAGTGGGGATACAGCGATCCCAGGAAACCACACCGATCCCGCCGCCGGGACTCACCCGCTGCTCGCCGCCATCGCCGCTCCCGGTCCTGTTCCTGATCCTAATCCCAATCCCAGTCCCAATCCCAATCCCAATCCAGGTCCCAGTCCCGATCCCGATCCCGCTCTCCCCCGCCGGCCCACCTGGTCCCACATCGCCTCACGGGCGGCAGCCAATGGGAGCGCGCCCCGCCCGACGACCACGCCCCCTTCCGACAGACCACGCCCCTTCTATCTAACCACACCCCTTCACAGATTACGCCCCCTCTCGGCCCCGCCCCCTCCACAGGCCACGCCCCTGCTCGCCCACCCTGCTCGCCCACCCTGCTCGCCCACCCCCGGTCCCAGCACTCCCTCTCCAGGCCAGTGAGCAACTTCAGCCCTTCAAAGCCCCCCTGCCCAAGAGGGCTCCCCCCAAAAAGAGCTACAAACTCCATCAGACACAGGCTGTAAATCCCAGAGATGCTGTACGTGCTGTGTCCTGCAAGGCCGGGTGGCAACTTGTTGCGTGTGGAGGGGTGGGAATTTAACGTGGACTTCGTTAAAAGGAGTGATGGAATTTCTTTCTAGTTGTTCTCCTGGTGCAGAAGTGACACCACACCAAGCTCAGCTGGTGCAAAAGCCCCTCCATGTCCATGCACTGCCTGACACAGCTGCCCTCAGCGACCCCAGGGGTCCCAGGGAAGGAAGAGCTACTCCCAAATGTGCCACCCATCAGCACCCCAGGGCAGAAACATGCTGATCTCTTAATATTTTTAGGGTATAATAGTATATAATGCACACTACAAGTTGAATTTACATTCACATTTACATTGCTCCTCTGCTAGCAAATAGCTCTTTGCTCATGCCCACCATAACCTCGGGGATTATTTGAAAAGGATACAATAACTTTATTTGTGAATTAGAGAATTAATTTGGTATTTATTTTTTAAACTAGGCTTAGGTCATGCACAGGTTCAGTAACAGCAGTATGTGGTTTGAATGGTGCTGGAGGTATCCTGGGGGGGTCAAGGATGAGGATAACATCTTTGACTCATGTCTCATCCCAGCGATCCTCACTAGGGAGAGCTGTGCTGCTTCTCTTTGCACAGTTTATGTGAACAGAAGGAACTCTCCAAGTTCAGGGGGTTGGATTTGGGGTTTAATAGCCTGTTGTTTACTTTTGGTTTAAGAAACAAAAAATTGTCCCAAAGAATCTGCCTGAGATGAGCTTTATGTAAGCGTCTCCACTTCAGATAATTTATGGCAATATTTGCCTAGAGGCAGCAGTGGAAGACGAACCACTTGGTTTTATTTTTCTGTCTCTATACAAGCCTTAGAAAACGTGAATAATTGCCAAACTGCTGTTACCTGGGGCATTACTTTTATACAAGATTTTCTGTCTGGCCCTCAGCTGAATTCAGCCAGGAACTAGCTCACCTCCGCTCTGTAGGTTCAGACATGGGAAACCTGCTCCCTGCAACGCTGCTCTGTGTGCTGCAGAGCCAGGAGCAGCTTTCCCACCCTCCCACCCAAATTCCTCTGCTGTCATTGCTTTTTTTTTCAATGACTGCTGGCCTTTGTCTGGTGGTCTGGCAGAGCCTGGCTCCACACACACCACAGAGACAAAGAAATAGGCTGGCTTGTCTGCCCGAGCCTGGTATGAAGGGCACACATTGTGTTTTACTGCAGAGAGGGGGACAGGCAGAGGGCTGAAGTGTTTTTGCTCAGCCTTGGGCACTGTAAAAAAACCCCTTGTTTCTTTAAACACAGCAGCCCAAAGCTGTGGCAAGGAAGCACTGACACTGAGGAAAGCAGCCCCAGGGTTACATTCTCCTGTTCAAAGATCAGGATGTGAATTTTAAAAGAACAGAAGCGGCTCTCCAGGCAGCACTGAAAGCGCAGCCAGCTCGCAGCCCTCCACCCAGCCCAGACCTCCAGGGACAACCCAGGCCAGGACAGGAGCCTGGACAAGGATCAGGGAAGTCACTCGGAGCTGCTCATTTGCAGAGGCAGGAAAGGGCCAAAGTTTCTGGTGCTCACACCATCAGATTATTCCAGATCATCGCCTCTAAAATACAGATGCCACAAGGATTTGGGGTAAAACAGGACAGTAAGAATCACCAGGGAAAAAGTATTCCAAGACTGTTCAAGTTTTGATCTGCCAAATGCTAATTTTTCTGTTCTCTTTCAATAAAAGGCCACCTTACAGAATGACAACAGAAAATGGTCTAAGGAAGCTGAGCTAGGACCTCATCTCTGACTGGAAATTATGTGCTTTAATGCATTTCTTGGCTAAGGACTGAGCTAAGAGACCTACCGGATCGCATTGCCATCAGCAGGGAAAATTACTGTCTCTTTCCTGCTGACAGAGAGCCCCATTTATAGCCATGAATGCAAATATCCTTGGAAAAAATCAAATAGTGCAAGGTCATTGACAAACTATCTCTGCACTAGAAACAGCACTGCCTAAAAACATCCCTGCTGCCCCTGGTGTAGTCTGCAAGGCCATAAATGCAAGAATTTCAGTGACCAGGTAAATATTTGGAGTCAATATGCTCAAACTTAATGACAGGGAAATTATTTTTCCCCAGACTGGTGTCTGAACCTGTTACAAGATCTTTCATGAGCTGATTTAAGGAAATTATCAGTGTGGATGGGTTTCTTTCACACCAGTATGTGAAACAGTGATAGGTGTTGTCTCAGTAGATTTGGGAAACTACCAGGAAATGTGTCTGCCAACCTGGTCCTGTCTCTTCAAAGGGATATTTTTGAAGAGACCCAGACCTTCATTCCTCCCCACAGACAAACGTATGAGGCTCTCTTACTTCCCACATTTCCCCACAGGAGCTCAGTGTGGCAACCAAATGGGCTCCTCATCACGGGCACTGCTCACCTGTGCTTTGGGTGAGCAGGATCGCCCTGTCCTGAGTCACACTGAGCCTGAAATCCAGCAAAGGGCTCAGACTTAAAGCAAGGATTGACCCTGCGCTGCACTGAGGAGGGTGTAAATGGCAGCCTGCCCCACCAGCAACAGCAGACAGCTTCAGCTTTGGCTCCTACCACCGTATTGCTGGGAAACAGTGTGGCTTTACAATGAAACACAGCGGGACTTGCTTTCTTCAGCCATTATTAACCATTCTTCAGCCAAATTAACCATTTGCTCGTCCTGTGCCACCGGGAGCAGCCTGGGTGAAAGATGCTGCTGGCTGCTCTCGGTGGAAAGGAAACTTCCAGCTCTTGGGTTTAGACAAAAAAAAGTGTATTTAATGCTGGTTCTTGGGGGCTGCTGGGGGTGGCAGGGTACTTGCGGGTGACAGCACCCGCGTGGCTGTGACACGGACGGCAGGGACATGCAGGCAGCAGATCCCTGGTCCCCCCCGGTCAGCAGGGTCGTGTCGCAGTCACTGGCCGGGTAAGAACCCACAGCCTCCCCACGCGGGTTTTTGTCAAGGTGTGGCAGGCACACCCACACATCCCTCAGGCATCAGGGAGGAGCTGCTGCTGCCAGCCTTGTCCTTGCAGCACCGAGAGCCCGGTGCGATCGTGACCGCCCCGCAAAGGCTCGGGGGGGACCAGGCGAGGCACAGCCAGGACAGTCCCAGCTGCACAGCGAAGGGACAAGGGGACACCGCCCTGCGGGCAATTCCTCTGCCCCACCGGGGCTGCAGCCCTGACCGGGCACACAGGGACCTCCCGACCCCCGGCTTGGATATCCCAGCTCGGACACTGCCACTAAGACATTCCCATTCGGACACTCCCACTCGGACATTCCCATTCGGACACTCCCACTTGAACACTGCCACTAAGACATTCCCATTCGGACACTCCCACTCGGACATTCCCACTCGGACACTGCCACTGGCACATTCCCACTCGGACACGCCGGTGGCTCGGACCCCCGTGGGCAGCAGGGAGGTGAGAGGAGGTGGAACACTGCCCACCCTTGCGGGCGGGATGCGGGCAGGGCTCTTGGGATGCACAAACGAAATGCTTCGGGAATAATTCCCACCTCGCTGGGAACGGTCCGACTGCCAGACCGGAGAATGAGGCTGCCTTGTCCTCTACTGCCTTGTGGGGGAGAAACAGCAGCCAGGTCACAGCACAGGAAATATTCTGCCTGTGGGGTATAAACGCAGTGCTGTTATTTTTTTTCTCCACCTTTTGAGAAGGTGGTTTTGCATCTCTCTGTATGCGATCAGAGTCTCTTTGGCTTGTCTGTTTATGGGATCTGCAGGAAACTCTGCAGTCCCACGGATTAGCGTTCCCAGGAGCGTCTCTGGATCAAGGGAGGGAGGAGGGAGGTGGGAGGTTAGAGAAGGGCTTGTTTAATCCTGCTGGCACTCACCAAAACTGGCTCCTGCCTGGCTGCCCTGACTGCCAGGCTGCAGACAAAGGCATAGACGGAGGGGACAGTAAAACCTTTCTGAAGCTCCGTGAGCAGAAATTAACTCCTGCCTGTCCCTCTCCTCATGGTGTGGCTCTGCTGTTCTCCAGAGCCCCTGGAAGCAGTCACAGCCCCTTGAGACCTTCCCCCCTTCAGTCAGTCTTCCCAGCAGAATGCTCTGAGCACGGGGTCCAGTTTTGCTGATCCAGGGGGGACACCCCAGGGTGGCTGTGCTTCCAAAATGAGAGGAACTGCTGATGTTCTAAAGTTCTCATCACTCCCTCTGACCTCAGGGACACGCCGTGACCATGTCTGAGCTGGAGAAGGGCATGATGGCCATCATCGATACCTTCCACCAGTACTCCGGGAAGGAGGGAGACAAGCACAAGCTGAAGAAATCCGAACTGAAGGAGCTCATTAACAATGAGCTGACCCATTTCCTCAGTGTAAGTATTGCCCTCCTCACACAGCACACCTGGCTCTGAGTAGCCACCCTGCTCCATGGGAAGCACATGCAGAGGAAGGGGTTTATTCTCACAGCAGGGCACTAAATCCTTTGCTCCAGCTCTGCAGAGCAGCAGGACGAGGGCAGCAGTCTGTGTGGGAGGCTGGGGTGTGGGTTGGATACTGGGCAAATTGCCTTTCCTGGGATGTCCCTTCCCAGCAGCACAGACTGGAAACAGCCACAAGCTATTTGGGATGAGCCTGAACAGAACCTGAGCCACAAGAGCACCCAAGAAGCAGGGACATGTTACTGACTGGGGATGTCTTACTGTCTGGGCCTCGCTCTGTTCCTGCCCAGCTTTGGCTGCCTGTTTCTATCCTTCCAGGAGATCAAAGACCAGGAGACTGTGGACAAAGTCATGGAGGCCCTGGACAGCGATGGGGACGCGGAGTGTGACTTCCAGGAGTTTGTAGCGTTCATTGCCACCATCACTGCTGCTTGCCACGAGTTCTTTGAGCAGGAATGAGCTGGGGGAAGAGCAGGCAGGTCCCTGCTGCTCCTGCTGGAGAGATGGGAGGCAGCATCACTCCTCCAGGGAAAGGACTGGGTGTGATTACAGGCTCCTCAGAGCTCAGCTTGTGCTCGGCTTCTGCAGCTTATTAAATTCTGCGGCTTTGTGGAACAAACAAACACCTGCAGGGCTCGGGAAAGCCATTTGGCCAGTGCCCACCAGGCTGGATGCAGTGAGGGAGTGCCTTGTCTCCAGCTCCTTCCCTGCTGTTGGAAGCCAGGGATGTGCACAGGGCTGGAAGGAGGCAGACACTGTGAGCCAAGCTTGCTTGCAAAGGGAGAAGGGAAATTTCAGGGCTGAAGAGGTGATGCAGAGGGGCTGAGCTCTGGCCTGAAGGCTCCCAGCGATTCCTGTGGGCTCTGTGCATGGCATTAACCCAGGAAGCCCAGCCTCCTGTCCTCTCACAGGGACTCAGTAGAGCCCACCCATCTCTTGGCAAACTGAGACACCCTTGGCTTGCAAGGCAAAGCATAACCATATAAAAGCACAACCATCTAACAGTCCAGGCTTTTCCCTTGTCCATCAATCCTCCTGCTTTTAGCAGCCTGCAGAACTGGAAGTGACAGTGTATGAGGGTCCTGGGCTGGGATCAGCTCCTTGGCTGGGGCTGTGCCTTGGTAAGGTGTTCGAGGCTCAGTCAGAAGGGACAGTGTCACCACAGCCTCCTGAGCATGTGGGAAAATGGCAAGAATAAAATGCTGTTCTGGTCTCTGGTGAAAAATGCGTCCTTTTGTGCCCTGCACTGTCAGAGGGGGAGGCTGGAGGAGGATGCAGCCTGAAGCAGTGCTACAGCTCATTCCCCTGTGAGTTTCCTGTTGGGTATTGATCCTTCATCCCCTCCCTGGTGTCACTGTGGCTGGCCAGACAGCTCAAGGTTGTCACAACCACTGTGTCCCACCTGGCTGTCCACACTGGCACGTGCCCCAGCGAGGACAAAGGAACACAAGGCGCCTTCGAAGGAGTCATCCGGGGGGGGTTGCAGTGGTGAGCCTTTGCAAAACCTAAAGTAAACCTAGGCAAACCTCCCCAAAGTCTGTGCTCCTGCCTTTTTCCAGCTGCACCTGTTGTCCAGCTCAGCAGCATCCTGAGTTGGGCATTCCTGGCCGGTGACATCAACACTGACAGGTTCATGACAAAGATGCTCACAGATGTTGTTTTTACCTTGTTGCCCATTTTATAATTTCACGCACAAAATGACATGTCTTTGGACAGGGAGCATCTCACCATTCTCACCTCTGCAAGGGGACACTCGGGCAGAGCCAGGCATACAAGAAAAAGCACCTTACACTTCACCTGGCACAAAAAGCCATTTTGCCATCCCAGTGCTCACTGGCTGAGAACAGCTCAGCTGTTTTCAGCACTGGTACAGACCTGAGGCAGTGTGTGAGGGCAATGAATGGGGACACTGTTTTTTTCCCCCCCACAAATCAGATGTTGACTTTTACAGACCCCAGAGAAAGAACACAACAAAGCATAGCCCTGTCATTCGCATCTGGCAGAGAAAGTGGCAGAAGTAAACACAAGTCATTTTGCAGTTACTTTTGCCAGGTAAGTTTTAAGGGATGCTAGAAAAATAGCACGTTTATCCCTCCCATAAGAAAACTTAGGAGAACAGGATTAAAAAGCTTAGAAATGACTGGAGGAAAAGACATATATATAATAGAAGACAGAACTCTGCTTAAACAGCATTGGCATAACCAAACTGGAAAAAAAACCTGGTGTGCCCAGTTCCTCCTAACACAAACACAAGTCTCACACATTCATGAGTCTTCCCAAGGACAAAACAGTGTTTTGAAGGAGCACCTGCAAGAGAGCTTGGAGATAAAACACAAGAGAAGGCCCAGAGCCCTTGGAGAGGCTTCAAGGGGCAGTTCTGAGCTTTCTGAAGGTAGGCACCAGGGGAAATGGGCACTACAGGTGGGTTTTAGGTATCATATATGCCAATTACTGGAAGTTATAAGAACTGTACCATCACTGAACGATGTGTACTCGTACTTCTGGAAGCTTCCAAATAAAGGTACTTCTTCATCTATCTCCACTAATGTTGTTTTGAGCCTTTTCCCAGGAATTTAGGTATCACTTTGGTCAGTCTGTTAAAAAACACAGATGACACAACAAAACCCCTCTGCCAGAGCCCCATTCTCAGGCTGGGATGCCCTGTAAGTACAGAGCATTCCACACACCATGCTGCTTTGTAGGATTTTTATAGGGCTACAGAAGTTGAATGATTTCTTCTAAACTTCTCACCTTTTAGGTGGCCTTTTGAAGTCGCTGAGCACTTTCACAAACGTTTACCAGGGCCACGCTGCTTTGAAGGACACCCTGCAAGGACTCCAACTGAGACAATGAGACAGCCTATAGTCCCAACAGGAGGGTCAGTCTTCCCAAGGACACTGTTTTAAAGAAGCACCACCTGCAAGAGAGATTGGAGAGAAAAAAGAAGGCCCAGAGAGCCCTTGGAGAGGCTCCAAGGGACAGTTCCAAGGGTGGGCACCAGGGGAAATTGGCACCACGGGTTGGCTGTAGATATCAAGTGTGTTAATTACTCATAGTTACCAAAGCTGTAACATGCTTTTCGTGTGCACCTTAGAAGCTTCTAATAAAAGAACTGCTTTATCTGTTTCCACTAATGTTGCCTTGAGAGTGGTTTGCAGGATATTTAGGCATAGCTTGGGTAAGGATTAAACCAGACACTGCAGGGGTGTGGAGCAGCTGCTTTAGGGCTCTTTGTAGCCTTTGCTGCTACCACAGCAGCTGGGCCAGCCTGGCCCTGTCCCCTCCATCCTGCTGTCACCTCTGCCCTTGCTTCTCCTTCCCAAGCAGCGCTTTCACTCTGGCTATCACTGCCCCGGGTTTGGCATCAGGTGATGTCATACAGGTCTGGTCCCTGCTGGCATCATGGTGGTGACATCATATGGGTCTGGTCCCACTGGCATGACAGTGGTGATGCCATACAGGTCTAGTCCTGCTGCCACCACGGTGGTGACATCACACAGGCCCAGCCCACCATCCCTCACCCTGAAGTTTCCCAGAGAAAGCTCTTTAAGGCACTCAAGTGTCCCAAACACGTGTGCACACTGTGCCCAGCCAGGGGCTTTGATTTGACAGCCCTACATTTCAACACTCACCACGTCAGATTGCCACGAGCTGTTTTGAAATGTTTAATGAGCTTTTTTTGTTTTTCTGTTTCAAGATTTAACTTTACAAGGCAACTCGTCCCACTGTCATCGGTATCTCTCAATACAAAAGTCTTACAATGGTTTATTTGCTAAAAAAAACTACGACATGGAGATGGGGGCTGGGGAGTTGTCTCCCTTTGCCAGCTGTTTGCCCAGGAAGTGGTGTCCCCCAGCCCACTGATGGAGGCTGCTGTACTCAAAAGAATAAGTTACACAAGTTCTGTACATAATTACAGTCAGGAGTATGCAGCTGTATAATACACCACAGGTAAACACCATCAGGGCAGGTAACTACTCTATAGGAAAGCTTTTTCTTGCAGGTTTCAGAGTTTATTTAACCATGAGTAAATCTGATAGACCAGGGGACTGACATCCATCTTTCTTAGGCACTGACCCAGGCAGAATCGCCTTGCAGAAAAAGCTGGCCCTTCTGCCAAACTTGTACATCACTAGAAAAATTTTACACAGCTCTCAAAGTCTTTAACAAATCTATAAAAATAATTATTTGCTAGTCTCGTGCTTACCTTCAAACACAGGAGGTATTTGAATAACCTCCTATTCTCTTTCTGCATTAGGTTCACTGCAGTATTAGATCAGGCAGGAACTTCAAAAGCTTTATCAGTAAAGTGGGACTCAACCAACTGGATATTTCAGCCTGGACAAAAGAGCCTAAATACAGCTCTAAAGAAAATAAAGACAGTTTGTACCACAGTAGCTCAAGCTAACTAACACTGAGTAGCTTTTCCATGGTGGGGGGAAAAAGAAGTCAGTATTGTAAGTTTTAGCACAAGATATTCAGGGAAAACATACTGTAAGCCCATGCTTTGTAAACACCTGTACAAATCTAGTGGCTTTGGAATGAATTTTCAAATCCTTGGCGTTAGGCAGGGCAGGGATTAACAGCTAAGACTGTGAGAACAGGGGACTTTGACATGGAGTTAAAAGAGCAAGAGCACCTAAGGTTCCTGCATCAAGTACTTAAAACTGGGTATTATTCTGTATTTTATTATAAAGTTTGTAGCACTACAGAGTCCAGCATGGCACGGTAAGTAACCTTGTTACAGCTGCAGTATTTGTTTTTGCTTGGTACAAAAGAGCTGAACAGCAGTGTAGCTGTTACACTGGATCCGGGACTGGAATGGATGGGTTTCCTCCAAACAGGGGGTGAGTCAGTGATTTAAAATAAAAAGGCTGCATTTTTCCAATCTCAAAATATGTGCAAAATTCCTTTCAGTAGAGAATGTGTGTGCAATCCTGAAGGTTGAGTCCCAACCCCGAAACTGCCAGTACATTGCAAACAGTCACACGGAGGGGGAACTCTGGATGGTCACTCGGCATCAGGTGTTACTTCCAGGAGTCCTCCTCACAGCTGGTGTTCTCTCCCTACCCCACTTTATGTCCTTTGAAGCAGTGCATCAAGTACTGACATTCATAATTATTTCCCCTCTGCCCCTCCCACCCACCCCACCCCCAAAAAAATAAATTGGTCCATGATAGTTCTAATAAGCTTCCTTCAGGAATTCCAGTAAACTCTCCATCCTATGACAGCTGTGACTGTTACAATGGATTTATGAAAGCAAATGCAGTCTTGGGAGATGAAGGTCTGTGAAGAGAAGCATCTCTGTTTTCCTAAGTACTCCAACAGCTTTTAAAAACACAGAGCATGGATTCCGATGTTATTATGAGGAAAGCCCCGTGGATTTTGGTGCTTCAGCCTTGATGTGGTTTTCTGCTTTCACATGTTGTAGGCAACATAAATAGGATCCAACTGATCTGCCAAAAACCCGTCTCTCAAGTGCATCCGTTGTTTCTCCCCGCGGGAATTGATGGGAATGACACCGGGGTCCACGATGACCACAACGCCCACGATGAGATAATGCTCCTCCAGAACCACGTTTGTCACCAGTGCCACCAGATCCAGCGCCTCCTGCTCCGAGCCCTCCAGCTCCACAACCACCACCAGCAAGTTCGTCCACGTAAACACAGCACTGCAGGCACGATACGGATATTAACGGAGAGGAAAAGAACACCTACTAGCTATCAAAAGAGATCATGAAGAGAAAGACAAGACCTCCCAAAGCTTACAAGGACTGCTTTGAGACTGGAGCACACCTACAGCCAGTGGCATAGAGCATTCACTAGGACCAAGAGGGAATAGTACATGTTAGAAGACACCACCCACGAATTCCTGGAGAAGGAACCAATCAACCCACACCCACCCGTGTTACATTCTGGCACAGCCAGGGAAGTTACAAGTTCTTCTGCTTTAGAGGAAATAAAAGGATACAGAAAAGTAATGCTGAGGTGCTTACCATTCTGCAATGCTCTTATGGGCCCGTATTACAGAGGTTTCTATGTCAATGGGATGGTACCTCATTCCTCTGAGCTCCAGGGTTTCATCCAAAGAGCCCACCACATACAGGGCATCGTGCCTCTCTGCAATTCAGCACACACATTTAAAGATCACCACATCTACAGCACGGATACGGCCACATCTCTGTGCTCATCCCTGACATTCTAAAATGTTCCCAGTGCTTCCTTCCTAGGGAAAAGTCCGCAAAACACATCAAGCACTTGGAGAGAATGAAGAGCTTGTGTAGCACTTCTGCCTGTTGACTCCAAGCAATTGAAATCAGACTGAAAAGAATTTCTGGGTCATGCCGTTCTGTCCCTTCTCTCACATAATGCAATCTCAGTTCATAAAACCCCAATCAAAATCCACAATTAAAGCATCTTTTTGTCCCACTGTTCTCACCAGAGAACTTTTCTTCTCTGATTGATAGGAACACTTTCTGAATTCCCAAATTTAACTTTCTTTTTCTTTTTAACATCAGCTTATACCCACTTGTCTTCATGCCAGCAAATTTCCACTCAGCTTCTTAAGGTCCCACAGTTTATGGGCAGTGAGAACAGCTCTGTTCTCTCCCCAGCCTCAGCTTTGCCAAGTTAAATAAGCAAAGCTCTCCTAGACCCTTCTTCAAGGACACGCTCTCTGCATTCATCCTGTAACTCTGTTCAGTTCAACTCTGTTTTTTAATTTGCTAAATGGCTTATAATTCTGCTCAATCATGTCACTGGACATGAAAAGCATCCTGGGAAAGTGTATTTCATGCAAATTGCCAGGTTAATTCACTGTACACAGCCCCTCAAATGCTGACAAACTAAAGGGCAACTGACATAGCTCCACAGAGACAAAAATCTCTAGGATATGTAATTTTTCAGAAAGCTACAAGGTACAAAACCTTGTTATTATCCAGTGGCAGCAGTCAGGACACTGATACTATCCATCATTCATTGAAGTCCAATCACAGCAAACTAGCAATATACATTTGCTAGTAAGTTAGAAACATTCAAACTCTCTTCCTTACGATGTTCAAAATTATGATCAAGAGTTATAACTCCCTCCTGTTCTGTCTCAGCAGAAAATCTAAGCAGATGGGAGACAAACTGCTCCATCTCTCAAATTTAGACACCTTGGCTTTGACTGAAAAAACTACCCCCACGATTAACCATTTATTTTCTACACCGGAAAAAATTACGGACAAGTTTCTCCTCTAGACCTCGGACATCTTTAAGGCTATCCCTGAGTGTCTTAAACCTGCTGGCTGACAGAGCAATCCCTGCTCAGCTCTTCCCTGTGGGCACAGGGGGTTTGCCCTCACCTCCACTGGCATCGGTGAGCTCTGTCCTGCGCAGGAAGCCCAGGTAGCCCGTGCGAGCCCACACGGTGTGGGTGTCCCCGAAACTCAGGCGGGCACTGAAGTGATCGGCGTGCAGCGCCTCCTCCCCGTACACCGTGTAGTAGCCAGTGGCATTGTGAGGGCTACTCACCCAGATCTGGGGCATAAAACAAATCCAAAGCTCAGTCATTGCCATGTAAGCACATGGGGGTTTGTTTTGCCAGGGTCAGGCAGCAAAGTTCATTGATTTCAAAGAGCTGTTTCACTGATAGTTCTGACTGCTCCAAAATGCTGCTTTTGTTAAAGTCGTTCACTTTGGCCTCACAGAAAATGACCAGGGAAAAGGAGTAAAAAGGGAGTTTTATAGACATGTAGTTTGGAGATGGTAAAGAGGAAGGATGAAGCAGGCATTTGGCTTACAGGAGAGGAACACTTTGTTAAGCTGTTAGCTGGGCATCTTATCACACGACAATCCAGATGTAAATAAAACAAAGGCTAAGCCAAGAGCAAATTCCCTTATGGGAGCACAGGACTCCATGTTCCAGCTGCCAGGCAGACACCAGTTACCTGGTCTTCCCTGGGACTGGCATGCAGTGGCCTGGCACAGGAGGGGGAAGCTATGCCACACAGTACAGGTGTGTGGGCAGTGCCAGCTCTCTGTGTGGGGCTCATTCACATGCCAGGGGCAGGCATTTATCTAACAGGAGGTGTTGATGCATCAAATCACTGCTGACAAACACAACACAACAGCACCAAAGCTTTACCTCTCCTAAATGCGAGTCTCCCAGAGGTCCTTTGGTTTCTGTGTGTGCTATGATGACCTTTACTCCAGGAAGAATCTTGGATAAGAAGCATGTAGAAGAAAACAAATCCACCAAAAGAAAAGTTAGTAAGTCAGAGCCACAGAGGTCAACAGTCTGTGCTTCCCTTGCTACTCCTCTCTGCACCATGTGTACCAACCATCTCTTCCTACCAAGTTGTTTAACTTGTTTAATCAGTTTAACTCTCAGCAGCTGTTTTGCAGCTTCAGAGTTGGTTTCACACCTAGAAAACGCCTTCCATATGAAAGCCTCTGATTATTTCTATGGTAGCAAGGTACCCTATTGCCTCATGTCATGCCCCTGGCTACACTTTAACTGCCTGATCATACCATGCTTTTATCTAGAACCTCTCCTGGATCACTGTGATTAGCAAAGCTCATCACATGTATTCTGTACTGGCATCCAGGGGAAGCAGCTCACGGCCCAGGTAAGGGTCATGAGGCCATAATGAGCATCATAACAAGTTCAAATTGAAAGAGTAGGTGTAGATCAGATGTCAGGAAGAAATTCTTCCCTGTGAGGGTGGTGAGGCCCTGGCACAGGTCGCCCAGAGATGCCCCATGCCTGGAAGTGTCCAAGGCCAGGTTGGACTGGCCTAGTGGAAGTTGTCCCTGCCCATGGCAGGGGGGTGGAATGAGATCATCTTTAAAGCCCTTTCCAACCCAAACCCTTGCAGGATTCTGTGACTGGAGGAGAAGGAAAGATCACTCCCAGTCTCTCACCTTCCCAGACTCCATAAGTGGCAGACTGTGTGGAGAACCTCTCTCTACCAAACGCACCCTGAGAAAAGAAGAGGATACATTTGTACAAGGCTTTAAGAACTTACCCACAAGTTAAAACACATGTGTTCTACTATACCCACTGCCACCCTCCCCTCAGCTGCACTGACCAAACTGACCAAGTATGCCCAGTTATTCCCAGCACAGCAAGACAGTTTTGAGTTTCCAGCTGTCTTCAAGACTTCTCTATTAACATCTCCACAGACCACATTTCTTTTAAGAACCTGCAACTCTGCTCTCTGGAGAGACCAGTAACCTTTTCAAGCAGAGCCCTAAGGTTGCAGTTTCAGCAGCATTTTAAATTTACCTTCTAAGAAAGGTTCTCCTGGACCTCTAACTTGTCACACTGAGCCACGGCACAGCATGGGTAGGAATTACAAGAAATGAAGAGCAAGCAGCCCAACTGGAATTAAAGTGACACAGTGAATCCCAGGAAGGCTGAGGGAATGGAGTTGGTTTGAAGGAAAAACCAAAAAGACTCCTGTCCTTTTTCCACTGCTTGAGGGACAGTTAGAGAGCAGATGGAAGAGAAGAGGCTAGGGATGTAATATGGCAGGGAGACACTGGCTGCTGCCAAGACTATTTCAACCAAGCAGTGCACTGAGGATGAGGTTTTTCTCTAGTGCCATTAAAGAGTTAATGCTTTAACACACTCCATACCTGTCGTGTCGAAGTGCTCTCATATCTACATAGACTGTTGTTGGATCTGGTCCTGCTGTTCCCTAAGAATAAGAAGGAAGAAACAAACTCAACAGAAGTCACAAGATCCGGCTTTCATTCTCACAGCCACATACGTTCATAAATTTTGCTCCCTTTTTTACTGACACTTATAAAGCACTTCCCTAATCTACAAGAAATACAGTAAAACAGCCCCTCTTTCTATAGTGACTTTCCTTTTTATGGAAACCCTCAATGAATGCACAAGTGAAGTATGCAGCACAGGTAAGTCTAAGGTTGGGCCATTTTTTAAATTTAAAATTAAGCTTTTAAGATTCTATTCCCATAAGCACCTGCTCCCAAAAAGCAAGTGCCCAGGATGTAAGCATGAACCAGTGCAGGCCTAATACCTGCCACTGCAGAACCAGATGGACTTCAGGACATGACAAGCACACATGCAGCACTATACCTGTTCAGCCAGCTTGCCCAGCCTGTTTGGCTGACAGCAGGACCACAAACAGAAGTAACAGAGGCCATCAAAGTGTGTGAAACAGAGAGAAAGGGGAAAAAAAAGAAAATACAGACAAAGAGGCACTGGAAACACAAGATACACACAGTAAGACAGAAAACAAAACTCATACTGTTTTAGAGTGAAAAGGAAATTGCCATTTCGGATTATTTAAGAGCTTGACACCTTTAGGCGGTTCTTTGGGAAACATGCAAGTTCCAGGTAATGAACAATAAGAGGTCTAAGGCATTTCACACATTGATTTATTTTAATCCGTCCTCCCTTTATAAGGCTGCTTCAGAAATACCTCCTCAGGGAACCAGTCCATCAGGGCTGGAATATTATGTATTTATTTGCAGGCTAATTTGTACCAAAAGTTCAGCCATTTGTCTACATTCATTTAAGTCTAATGAACTAAAAGAAGTATCACTTTGGAAGAACAGGGGAGAGGGGTTAGAAAACCCCCCACACTAAAAATGGGGTCAGGAATGGAAAACAGAGATGACAAAGGCAGGAAATGAAGGGGAAGCTTAACTGCCCAGCAGTTAAACTGGGAGTTAAGTAAAAAACTCCTCATGGGGTTTTTTTTGGAGTACTTTTCATGTTGCCATTCAACATTCTGCAGAAAACCTGTTTTCCCCTCCCTGGTTTTTTAAAATTCTTACTTACACAGGCAACTCAGAAACCTGTTCTTTCATACTTGGCAGCTGACACGTTTTATTCAAAGGATTTAAAATCTTAATCTACAGTCATCTTGGTTTCATGTGTATCCTTCCTATTTTCCATTTACTGATTGGTAAAATCACTTTGGACATATTTCTTTGTAACCATTTCGCTAGGCCTCGTTAAAAAACTTTTCTCCTTTCATTGTGAAAGAAACTATAGAACCTAAATTGTGGATGGCAACATATTTAGGAAACTCGGGTCCCAAAGCACCATTCTTGTAGGAAAACCCAGAATACTAAAATATATTCTGAGACATAAAAATGCTTTTCTCCATCACCTGGTGGGCACCAGGAACTAAAAATAAGGAAAAATAAAGTTTTGCAGAAGTACAGCAGCAATCTTCATACAATCCTGTTTTATTAAGTGTAATTCATACCAATAAAACTGGAAATTAAATTTACAATTACACACACTTAATTCATGTGTCACCTAAGATATACAATGCTAACGATGCCTCATCTGAAACCTGAGCACCATTTATGAACCCAAACATCAGCCAAACTCCGAGGTGCTCTTCCATTTCCTAGTCCACACTTAGTACCTGATTTTTCAGGTAAGTTTTGGAATACTTCCTTTCTTTTTTTTTTTTTTTTAATCTCCTGACTAGAAAGGAAGCATCTCAGTAAGAAAAGTGAGATTTAATCACATTAAGTTACACATAAGAGATTATTATCAGCTCCATCCTAAACTGTCAAGGGTGGTTCTGGCCCACAGCATGTCATGGTATTTAGTCTGTGTACTTTATGGGCACATCCTCCCCCTCAAAGCTTCCAATTTTATACCTTTAACTAAAAAAAAAAGGTCCAGCTCTCACACGAGGTGAGACAAAACCATTTGCACGCTGATAATACTCATTTGAGATCTTTAAAGGTCAAAAAAACCTGCCAATCTTGTAAGTTTTCCTCCGTCTTATTTGAGGAACTCTGTCTTCCATTTAACTGCACGTTATACATAGAGCTATATTTCAAACAGACAAAATCTGAATAACACAAAAGCTGAAACAGCACCACTTGCAACATTTAATATTTATGAAGAGGAAGCTGTTTATTTAATTTGATATTGCTCCTGCATAGTGGGAAGGAAACAAGTTTCTTAACACTGTCTGGATTAGAAAAGTAAATCAATTGGTCAATTAGTAGAGAAAAGTGAAATTATCATAATCCACATCTTATTAAACATCTTATCAAAAGGTCATTTAACTTGGTGATGAAGCAAGGAAGAAACAGAGCTCTAGCCCATCAGAAAAAGAAATCCACAGGGCTGAACATGATTTCCTATCAAGTTCCCAGGGATTCTCTGGAAGGAATAAGCAGTTCAGCCTCACCTGTAAGCAGATTGCAACGTTGACCCTGCAGCCAAAGGTGGTGCTCACTGCCCGAGCAGACAGGCCCAGGTCTTTGAAGAGCTTGGAGAAGGACTGGGTTAGTGTGATCCTGGGTCTCTCCTCTGCCACCACCATGCAGGTACGCACACAGGACAGGTTCACCCCCTTCAGCTGGCGGGTTGGGACGGGAAAACAAGATGTTTAAGTTCAAAGGCAACAATTCTAGAAATAAACCATTTTAATTTGTGCAACAGAAGGACTTTAAAAGCACTGCAATAGGACATGAACTAGTTAAACACTCAAGGCATGGACATCATGTAGCTGCAGCACAGTCACTCAGAGTTTTGAGCTGAAACACCCCAAAATGTCATTGTGTCACAGGGCTGGGCTCGCCAAAGACCTGCTGGCCCCCAGCACTGCACAGCAGAGCTCCAGACATCCTTAGCTCCTGTCAGTGTGAACCTGTGGGCCAGGATTGCCTTTGGTGAGGCCCAGGGGGACACAGGGACAGGTTTGGTTGTCTCTGATGAGCACAAGCACAATGCAGACACTTTGTTGTGAGTGAGCCCAGTGGAAGTCCTGGGAAGCTGAGTTACCACACTGTGGGAACCCTCCTTCCTCTTCAAGGGAATTAAGTTTGAGCTAAGAGACTTCCCTCAGAAATAAATGGATGTGTTAGGGTGCAATTGCTGTTGTGAGGAATCATATCATGCTATTATCATACAGAATGCCTTGGGTGGGAAGGAACCTTAAAGCTTATCCCATTCCAACCCCCTGCCATGACAGGGACACCTTTCACCAGATCAAGCCCCATCCATTTTGGTCTGGAATGCTCCCAAAATTGGGAAGAATTATATCCATTTTAGAACTCAACATTTTTGAGTATTAAGTGACCTGAAAGCAAGTGAGACTTGCTGGGTTTTGGGGGGCTTTTTGTTTTTGTTGTTTGGGGGAGAGGTTTTTTGTGCTTGGTGAAGCTTTGGGCTTTTTTCTTCTATTTGTGTGTGTTTTGTCCCTTTGAGGTGTTTTTTTTCTGGTTGGTGGGGTGTTTCTTTGTCTCAGACACAAAAAAAGTTGATAGGCTTGCTATGTATTTTGCCCAAAATCTCAGAAACAACCAGCAGCACAGAGGTGGCACAAATAAGTAAAGCTGAAAATACAAGACTTCTTTGGGTTTTTTCTTTTCCTTCACCAGAAACACGAGAGCTGAATCTTCCAGCAATCCCAACATCCCCCAAAAATCAAGCCACAATGAAAGGCTCTCCTAGAAACACAAACTCACCGTCTGCAGGCCAAAATGAAGCATTTTTAGAAAGATGTGTTGAAAAATGAAGTCCACTCACCCGGAGAGCATCAGTCTGTGTCCCAAGGCCTTTGGTGCACATCTCCATCACGGAGTATGAGCAGAAGGTGACACGCACTTTGTACTGACTGACAGCAGACAGCCACAGAGACACGTTGCTCTCCAGCTCCAGAGGAGGGACCAGGATGGACTGGTGACCTGAATACACACTGGGGAGAGGAAAAACAGACACAGGAAATCTTCAAGCCAGCATCAAAACAAAAGCCGAAAGTTACGTGAAGTCAAAATGAAGGAAACAGAGGAAAGCTTGAGAGCTTGGTGTCGACCTGAACTTCAGTTTATCTTCTTCAAGAGACCAGAAATCTCTTAGTCAGCTGGGAACTATGGGGCTGAATTCAGTCCCAAACTTTAAGGTGGGTGTATTTGTTCTGGGCAGTAAATTGTGCTGAGCTATAGGAAACACTCAACAGACAGAACTTCTGACACAAAAATGTTAATGTTTGAGACATCACCGAGTGACCTGGGTGGGAAGGGACCTTAAAGCCCATCCCATTCCACCCCCTGCCATGGGCAGGGACACCTTCCCCTAGCCCAGGTTGCTCCAAGCCCTGTCCAGCCTGGCCTGGGACATTTCCAGGGATCCAGGGGCAGCCACGGCTTCTCTGCCCAACCCATCATTCCAGTTACAGATTACAGCTGGTAACTGAGCTTATTTGTCTGAGTCGTTCATGAGAAAATGCAGCTTTTGCTTTAAAAGAAATGAGTATTTATCACCTGTATTGCACCATTCCACCTTTTAGAGCAAATTTCTAGCCCCTGCCTTGGCTGTCTCAGTTTTTAAACAGTGTTTACGTGAATATTTAGTCTGGACACAGGTTAACATGAGTGAACAGGAATTGAAATTCAGCATCACAATCACACCACCTTTTAATCTCATGGTTTTGTTTTTAACTTGACATTTTAATTCTTTCATCACTGAGGGTTCTTCTCCCTCCACCCTGCCTCACTTTACTGCTGACACAAACCCTCAGACGCTACCAAAGTCGAGTTTTTGTTTTCCTTCAGTGTACTCCTTTTCCAGTTGGGGAAATTAGAGAGAGAAGAGACAGGTGTAAACCCAGTAAATTTAGCTGTTTACAAAACAACCTTCCATTCAAAAACTTTCGTTTCTGCATTTTTGTAACAAAACATCTAAAACACTACTAAGTCTTTGGATTAGTTAAAGCATATGGCATGTTTTAAAAGGAAAAGGAAAATCTTGCAGCTTTGTGAGATGTGCTGCATCAGAGGAGTTATCTGGTTGAATCAATTCAGGATTCTTTCATTATAAGAAACATTTAACTGCTTCCTTCAGCAGTGTCTCTTAGTGCGTAGCAATCTTGCAGTGAATACCTTAATGGTCTTGTCAAAACATACAGTTTCATCTCCAAAGACTTTAAAAGTATTTATTTAATCAACGTGAAATAGATTTCTATCTTGGATTTCGCATCTAATTCATTCCACTTGCAAACCCAAAGTTACTCAAATAATGAACTGATTTAAACGAATATTCTGAACTATCGACAAACAGGTTCATTTGGGGTTTCTTGGCACTTTCACCCCCTGGAGAAGGCTGGGCACACGTGAGGAGGCCCAAGGCTGCGATGACATACCTGCACAGGCACCACAGTGCAAAGCCCAGGCCACAGTAAGGGTCCAGGCAGATGGCAATCTGGCGGGATGGGTACAGCTCACACTGGAGCTTTATGGAGCGGCATAAGGCACTTGTTGCTGCGTGGGACATCTGCAGGAGGAAAACAGGGCCTTCTCAGGGACTCTTTTTGAAAAAAAAAGGTATCTCATATTCCTTCCTGAACATCAAGAAATAAAGTGTAATTACGTCTGTTGGTACTCTACCTTCACTCCTGCTAGTATGCCAGTAGTAGACACACTGAAGTCCAAGTATGCCAACATATCTGGAGATGTAGGTCTGAAAACACTAGCCAGCTTCTTTTTAGGCATATCATCTATTTAAAAGAAATAAAGAGAGAAAAGTGCTGGATTATTATTTTGGGAAACGAGCACAGGACAAAAAAAAAAATCTATCATTACAGCATTACCAACAGGTGCTTCCTATAGTTTCTGGACAGCCATTTTAATGCAATGCACAACACCAGCACCCTATTAGGCAGTTAAGGTGTAACAAGATAAATACACTGCTCTTCAAACTATTTCCATTTTGGCTACTGTACCTGTATCCAAAATAGTGGGCCATGTTTTAATATCTACAGCTGCTGCAGCCTCCTTGGACTTGAGCAGTTTCATGATGGCTTGGGTGGTCAGTATACACGCTGACTTACTGACCTGCAAAAGGCACAGCATCAAAACCATTTATAAAACCACAGAATCCAAGCTCAAAGTGATGTCATATCCATCTAGAGGGGATAACCAAGAAGATGACTAGATGAAGAAAATAATTGCAAACAAAGCAAAATGCATCATGACAATAAAAGACCATATAAAATGAAAAAAAGGTCTTATGGACTCAGTCACAGCATATTGATTTTTTTTCTTTTCCTAGCTTATTTCACAGTGACCGTGGCAAAGCAACTCATGAGGCTGCCTGAACCATCCCACACTCCCAAAAGCCTGAGGAGAGGAATGCCTCACTCACCTCTACAATCATTTTGACAGTGGGCAGAGTGGTGGCGAGGTTCTGTGGATGAGGAGGGCGCACAGTGATGGGCACACAGCCAGCGTACAAGCAGCCATAGAAAGTTGCTATCAAGTCTACTCCTGTAAAGGATATTTGTGAAATTAAAGCCATTTTTATCAGGACAACAATCCAAACTCTTTCACCAAAATCAAAATACACAGTCATCTCCTTTATCAAGATGCAAGGATTTCTCATAAAGGGTCTCTTGTGAACTGGCCACGCCCGGTTCTACAGGGTTAAAATGCTTAGCAAAAATTATTCTGATCCTACAAACTTTAAATTTGTAGGGATATATTTCCATGGACAGGACTTTCATGTGCTGACTGTGACTTTTGCTGCCTGTATTGCCTCACCTGGAGGATAAACCAGGGCCACGTGGTCACCGACGCTCAGCCGCCCCTTCTCCATCAGCGCGACCGCCACTCTCTCTGCTCTCTTGTGCAGCTGGATGCATGATGCAGTGCTGGCTACAGTGCCCTGCACAGGAGGGAAGGCACATCAGAAACCTTTCTTCAAACTGTTCTGCACAAAGCACCTGCTGCAGGTGCAACGTTTCATCTGTCCTTACTTGAACAATACAGCTTAACAGTTTAAAGACCCTGTCTCGGGGTTTCAGAAACCACGAGCTTTTACAGTGCTAGAGGGTTTCATACATCATGCAAAATCAGAACAGTAAACATAGTGTTGTTGAAACAGGAACAGCAGCAGCTCAGTGACTTCAACAGTGATGTGAAAAGGTGTGAAACAAAAGGGTTTCTCATGGAGGGCTGTGAACACATTAACATGCAGCACTGTAGGTCATCAGTCCCTGCTATTTAAGACAAGTGTTCACCAACAGGTAATTTCTTTGTGCCCAAGGTTTGTGTTTCCTTTTGCAGAGTCTCCTTGTCAAGGGTAAAACTTGCCTGAACTAAGTGACCCAGGAAGGTGCTTCTTCATGGTAGGAAACTTGCCCCCAAATCCTTTTTATTCTGAGAGAATAAACCAATTCTGTGACTTTTAACAATAACAATGTTGAAACAGTTTCTTTTGTACAGGACAGCCTCACAAGAAAAGTCAGAAGTTTGAACCACATCCTAAACCATTCTGAGACTCCCAAAGGCAAAATCTTCCCTTCCCAAGGACTGCTGCTGAACCTTCTGGACTAGTGTTTTCTAACCCACTGCCTGCAGGACAGCACAGCACAAGTTAGATCCAATTTGTCACTGGGCTGTCCCTGTCATTTGAAGTGCTATCCTTTTTGGGGCAGAGCTTAGTCCAGGACAGGGCATCAGTGTTCCCTGAAGGGTGTGAAAATATGGAAAACATGACTCCAAAGCTGTCATGTAACCCTAACCCTAACCCAAGGGCTCTCTACTTATGTTCTAGATCTTCTAATTAGGAAATCCTCCAGTTCTGACTTCCAGTTACCCTTGTGCTCAGAGATGAAGACAGAACTGTGGCTTCCACAAATATCACAAAAGTTGCAGGAAATGCAATTACTGCGATGTTTTAACTGAGGCAGAATGCACACTGAAATTCCAGATGTGGAATAAAAAATACGGCATAAAATTCCAGAAGCGGAAAAATTATTCTGCTTACTAGTTAGCAATTTTGGTCTGCTTCATTAAAGTAACCTGAAGCATTTTAGGAAAAGACAGCTGGAATTTTCTTAGAATCTAAACAATTTTTTGATAGAGTCTGAGTATGACTTAAAGTGCATCTCACCTTGGAATTCAACAGAAGGAAGAGGGGATGATCTGGAGTGGTCTGAGCTCGCCACTGAAGAACATCTGCCAAATACAGGAACTGAAATGGAAAAAGAAAAGGAGATTCACTCAAAATGCTTCATGTTTCCTTTCAGCACAATATCATGCCTGCTCTTCTCTCACTCTGAACAAGCTAATTCAAACACTAAGCCATGCCAGGACATCAGTGTCACCTTTCTTGCCTGGTCGTTGTCCTCCAGCTGGCTGACATCTCTCCCCGAGGCTTGTGCGATCCTCTTGCCAGCTACAAGGTTTCCCACTATCATGGATGCAGGGCCAACATCTGCATTTTGGGAAGAGCAGGTGCAAAATGAGGACAGGTAACATAAGGAACATGCAGGAATCCAGTCCAGCCTGCAGGGCACTGCCAGTGACACCTGAAACACAGATGTGGCAGAACCAGCAGGTGGCTCTGGGTCTCCTCACCTGGCTGTTTCTGTCGAGGCTTGGGCAGGTTGGTCACACAGGTGTGGGGACACATGAGGACGTTACAAGGATGCAGAGCACCCTCCAAAAAGCGCTGCTTCGTCTCTGAAATATGAATCCCTCCGAGTGGAGCCTTTGGCAAAGTGTTGGCTGGCACCAAGGCAAGGCAGTAGACACCCACTTGGTGAATGCTATCGATTGCCTTGATAGAAAGTAAAGAAAAAAACCACAGTCCATGTTATCAACTGGGATGTAACCACAGCAAGAATTTGAATTCAAGTCATTTAGAACATTAAAGTTTTTACTTGCACCACAATTTGGAAATAAAGGGTCCAATTCTGCACTCACTGAACTCATAGAAGCTGTGCCATGACTTCAATGGGAGCAGGAGCAGACCCAGGACTTTGCTTGTGCCCTCTCTCTATCAAGGGGATGCCACCTGCACATCAGGGATTAGGAAAGTCTCTTAAAAGTGGGCAAAAAGTGCAGAGATTTTCAAAAGCCAAAATTATATTACAGCAAATTTAGCATGTATGGCACAATCACAAAAGCGCAGTAGAACATAAAACCACAAAAATAGGGAGGGAAGCATCTCTGCTGCCTAAAACTTAAGTGTCTATTTTAGCTATGACACTTCTAAAAAGAGAAACAAAAATATTTTCTTCCATGAAAAAGCCTTTATTTTACCAGATAGTCCCTCCAAAAAGACTAAAAGGCTGAAATTAGGCAGAAACCATTATTACTCAACCGCCTTACTCATAAGAACAAACTTCCCTTAAGCTGTTCTCTGTATCCTTCCCTTCAGTTGTCCCTTCACCAGAGTCTTCCACAATTGCTCTCTCAAATTTTACTTCCTTAGAACTGATGGGTTAATTCTGAGATCCACAAATGCAAATCTACCACAATTCCCCTTCCTCCTGCCCTCCAGCCCCCGAGGAAAAACAAATGAAGTAATCAAGGGAGGAAAGTTTTTAATGTTTACAGATGAAGATCTAAAATAAGGTTGTTAGTGGCATAAAATGCTTTCAGGGGCTTTTCTGATACCTGGCACTAAATACACTCATAAACATTTTCAGAGGTAACTCTCAGTACGAAATTGGAAGAGACATGTAGCATAAAACCAAAATACCCCATCACCCTTAGGACTCTGAGAATCCTAGTAATTAAAAAAACATTCTGAAAGTCAGTCTTTCTTTTTACAAAAAATTCTGTTAACTATCAGCCCTGAAACACATTCTGAAAAAAATCAGCCCTCTGTGGTTACACTGATAGTTTTTGCTCATGAAATACAAAAGAAAAGATGCTCTAATGTTCTCATTTCATACATCAGCCTTATTCACCTGGAAAGAGAGAAAGGACAGACTGACTACCTGTAGAACCCTGCTCATCCACTGAAAACTATCCTCCTCTGAGGCGTCAGGGCGCTGCTCTGCCACAAGCACTATCCGATCATCATGCAAAACGGGCACAGAAAACACTGCTATCCTAAAAACACAAAGGACAGAAGAATGATAGGATGCAACAGATGGTGAACAGAGCATGGCTTATCATCACGTGGGCATGGCTGCAACCTCTCATGGCACTGTTTCACACACACAAGCATTACTCATGCCGGGTCACCACGAAGTCACAGGGAAATAGAACACATGGAGGTTTGCTGCTTTAATTACAGATTTCTGGTGGGTGCATTTGCAGTCAAGTTCCAGACGTGCAGGGGTTGTGCAAACCTTGACTACAGAACTCCATCATGCACACTAGACTTGTGGCCACAACATCCCTTCTCAAAGGATGCCAAATTACTGACTAACCTATGCCTGCACTGAAAAATATTTAACTTTCATTTAGGAATGACAGTTTTAGGCTTGCATCTTCTGGGATAAAATATTAATAATGCCTCAGGCAGGTATGTGCCATTATTTTTATGCTTTGTCAGTTGCACAAGTAATTCAAAATTGAAGAAAACTTGATTTTCATCGAATCATACAATAGTTTGTGTTGGAAGGGACCTTCAAAGGTCATCGAGTTCCAACTCCCCTGCAATAAACAGGGGCATCTTCAACTAGGCCAGGGTGCTCAGAGCTTCCTCCAACTTGGCTTTGAATGTTTCCAGGGATGGGGCAGTCACAGCCTCTCTGGGCAACCTGTACCAGGGCCTCTGCACCCTCATAGTCAAGAATGTCTTCCCTATCTAGTCTGAATCTAACCTCTTTCAGTTTAAAACTATCACCTGTCCTATCAAGACAGGCCTCACTAAAAATTCTGTCCCCATTTTTCTTATAAAGCCCTTTTAGGTCTTCAAAAGCTGCAATAAGATCTCGCTGGAGCCTTTTCTTCTCCAGGCTGAAGCACCCCAGCACTCCCAGCCTGGCTCCAGACTTTGGAGCATCTCCATGGCTTCCTCTGGACCCACTCCAACAGCTCCATGTCCTTCCTGTGCTGGGGACCCCATGGCTGGAGGCAGCTCTGCAGGTGGGGTCTCACCTGAGGGGGCAGAATCCCCCCTCACCTTCTGCCCACGCTGTGGGGGCAGCACAGGACACAGTTGGTTTCTGGACTGCCAGAGCACGTGGCCAGGGCATGTCCAGTCTCTCATCCAGCAGCACCTCCAAGTCCTTCCCAGCAGGGCTGCTCTTCATGTGTTCATTCCCCAGCCTGCACTGGTCCCCATATGGACCCCAGGGACCTCCCCTGTCACTGATTTCCATCTGGACACTGAGCCACTGACCACAGAAGAGCAATCAGGTTGGTGAAACAACACATGTTGTCTTTGAGGGTCCTTCAGCAGGCTGTTCTTTAGAACATGCTGCACAGTTCCTCCCTGGTCCACTCATCCCAAAAGGCTCAGGGGGACAGAGGTGCTTTACCTCTGGTGTATGAGCTTCACTGGAGCTTTGAAACAAGTTCTAAACACACACCTAAAGATCTTCTTTATAGGATGTGAAAGCAATTTAAAATCTACTGTGCATGAAGCAGGATGTCAATATTCGTCTCTCAAGTTAGCAGGGGCAGTCAAATTCCTACCCAGCACATCACAACCTCGTGCCACCTTTCCTCCAAAACACACATGTAAAAATTCCCATGCATTGCTCCTGTGCATGCTGTGTTACTAGTTCACTGTCTGGGAGTGAAAACAGGGAGAGCAAAGCCCACTGAGCAGTGCTGAAGTTTGTAATACACTCACCTTCCCCTATAGACAAACTTCATGGGTTCGACTGCCAAGGCAGTGGCCACCACGTCATCTGCGTTGTGCCTGCGGCCACTGACTGTCATCAGCCCATCCAACTTCCCTACCACAAACACCAAATAGTCCTGAAAAGAAGGCAGGGTTAGAAAGAGAGCACAAAAACCTCCTCACTCCTGGCAATACATGCCTGACTCAAGCCAACAAGACCCTCAGGATCTGTCAGAGGGCAGTGCCCCAACATGGACCTCTGATGAATTCAGGGGCACCACTGAAGAGTTGGGAGTCAGGACAAAGGAGGGCCCCAAGGGCTTGTTCACACTTACAGGACCCACAAAGCCAAGCAATCCCGTCCTTGTGAAGGGCTGGTCCGAAACAGGCACACCGGCTGCTGTCACTGGGATGGCCTGGAGGGACACAGAAGGGTTCAGACACTCACTGGACTGAGAAGGACTTCCACGCCTTTAGTGCCAGAAAACATGAAATTGGAATCCCAGTGGAAGGACTAAAATGTCTGCACATAAGACTTCTGTGTTACTTCAGAGCTAAGATGAATTTAAATGCTCACACGAGCACTGGGTTGTGGAATATAGAAGCAGCTGACTGACTGCAGATGATGCTTGGTACTTTTGGTTAGAAGAGAGAATCTCTTGTTATGACTCTGGGAATGAAGCAAAGTGTATCTAGCCAAGGCTTCCTAATTACAAGAACAAAACCAAAACCCCAAACCAAACCAAACAAAAAACACCACCAAGAAAGGACATTTAAGAAACGAGTAAGTCTGGTTGCATGAAGTAACACCAGAAATGTAACAGTTACACTTTACAAGGGAATTCGAACCTCAAATACATTCTTGGTGATTCCGAGGAGGCCAAAATACGCCATCCCAGTGGCTCCTGAATTCACACAGATCTCTCCAACCTCATCAGCCTTACACAGGTAAGGAGTCCCATCCACCTTCACCACACACACGTTGGCTGCAAGGAGGAAGGACACAGAATCAGGGTGTTAGTGTGCTCCAGAAGCTGACACACACAGATCAACATTTTAATATCAATTATCTACCAGCCACAGCAAAAACACAGCGCGTAAGAGAGCCATCTGTAGCTTCTGGACAGCCTGTGCTGTGTGTCCTGCCAGGCTAAGTTCACAAATGCAGTGTTCTTTTCTTATAGTGCTTCACAGCCCCCACATCAGCTGAATCCAAGGCACAAGGGAGCAAGGGAGTTTGATTTAGCACTTAAGACTCAAGATTAAGAAAGAAATCAGTAAGTCTGCACAGGTCAATACAAAAGAAACGTGATGAAGCCAGCTCTGCTGCCAGCATGGACCAAGAACTGCTGGCAAAACAGATGTGTGGGAACATTTTCAAAGAGAGGTCTTCAGGCTGTCAACATCTTAGGTCTGAAGTGGAGAGACAACCATTCACCTTAACAACAGATCAATGTCTAAATTACCTTGATTTCATAAAACTTAGCTGTGAGAACAACTAGCACTTATTAATAATTGGAATTATGCAATGATAACCTTGGGTGACCAAGGAAGGAGATACTACTTAAATTCTTGTACAGCTCCAAGTCCAAATCACAGTAACAGTTTCAGTTGCTGAATGTTATATGCATGAACTATAAGACTGGAACTAAATTCTACAGTATGAGCTATCAGTTAAGTCACGAAAAAAACCACACTTTACCATTTAAGAGGAGGAAAAAAACGGGGGGAAAAAAAAGCTGTTTAAAACTCAATGGTAAATTGAAACTGATGAAATAGTTTATTACTACAGGAAATAACTTGAGTATCAGAACTCTGTGTGTAACATTTGAGCAATGATGCAGAAAGAGGTGCTAAGGACAGGAAAAAGCGCAACAAATGGTGGGCATACACAAATGTACAGCCCTCAGCACACTCAGAGACACGGAAAAACCAACAGATTTGCCTGCAGTCCCCAAATGATGCTCCATCCACAGAGCACAAGGACAATCCTATCACTCTGACCAAGTTAAAAAAAACCAAAATACTTACCAGTACTCAATGTATGATATAGGTAGTCTACAGGTACATTCTAACAGCAGGCACATTCTGCCCTGCCAGGCTACACTGCAAGGCTGCCCTTCTGCAGTATCTTTGGAGCCTGTACTCTCGCTTCTCCTCCTTTTCCTGCTTCATGTGTGACATACAAGAGAGTGCATCTACCACCATTTCAGTCTCTCTCAACAGCATTGCATCTGAAAAAGAATTAGAGAGAAGGGAAAAGCAGATGGGACGGGAATGTACATGTGGACTGCACGTCAGGAAGGACAGAGATTCCTGGTAAGAAAGCTCTCTTTCTTCAAATGAGTCCACATGTACATTCTGACAGATGGAGATTCTTAGCAGTTAAACCTGCTGAGGAGCATCCTGGCAGAGGATGAGAATCCTGCTGTGCAAAGGACCACACTGATGCCCCACCAAAGCCTGGATTCAGCTTTAGGTGTTTCAAGACTAGCACAGCAGGAATGCAAGAAGAATGCCAGGGCCTGCAGAGCAGAAGGTACTGATGAGGGTCAGAAAGTGCTCTCTTGTTTCACAGCTACCCTTGCACTGCAGTCATTAGTTAGAACTTCTCTTCTAGAGGCATGAAGCCTTCAGAAAAACACTAGAAGACCAGGATAAAATGGCCCTAGAGACATTGTGGAAGGTATTGGCAGGGTTTCCTGAGACACCTTGTCTTGGAGGGAAACAGCACGTGGGGATGTGAAATGCCAAGGACCTGAATCTTTTTCCTGCTCCTTTGGAAAGGGCAACAGGCATAAAGCAAGGTAACTTCCTAGGTAGAGTTGAACATAAATCTGGATTCTAAAGATGGTCACACAAGCATCCAAAGTAGGACACTTAAACTGAAAGAGAACATCTCATCCCAAGTGTACCACTGGCACAGGCCTCGAGAGAAGCTGTCTGCAGAGTCAGGCTGTTGTGCCATTGTGTGTCAGACTCAAGTCAAGTGGGATTGATTATTGTAATAAATTCTGAGGACTGAATGGAAAAAAAGGTGCTGCTATCTCACAACTTAAGAAAAAAGACTGAAAGATCTACCAAGCTGTTCTGTAACAACTCCTTCGACAAATCAGGCACTGAGAGGAAGGAATCAGATTCCTCTGCCGTGAAGATTCATTGAGGTAACTATCAGAACCCGGGCAAATGTTTGCCGAGACAAACAGAGGAAACAATGACATCCAAGACATCCCTGGGCTGGAGACAATGTGAGCATCCCAACATTTTGGAAATTGGAAACATTCTCCTTGAACTTCTAGAAAAGGTAGTGAATACAGTCACAGTCCAGAATGTGACACTACACATGCAGAAGTTCCTGCAGAAGCCCAAGATTTGGTGCAAACCCAAAGTTTTCTGCTTGAGTGTAAGAAAGCAGCTGCTGCAGCAGCACTCTTGGTAAGAACCAGCCTCAGTGTGATTAGGAGCTACAGGGATATAGAACTTTTGGATTCAAGAGTGTTACTCTCCTGTCAAAGACAGAACCTGAGAAGGATCCCTGTAAAAGAATGGAAATTATTAGTTGGGAAGTAGCAGGGAGACAAACTGAACTGAACAGCCTAAGCAACCACATCCAGGTTCAAGTACAAGGCATAATATGCTTCCAAGATGACAGATAACATGGCAATCACACTCCAGTTGATGTGAAAATTGGAGGCATAAAACAGGTAGAATAAAACAGAATAAAACCCTCCCTACCAACTTTACCAGCCCAATTTGAACAAATGACCCGAAGGTTGTTATAAGCCAAATTTAGCAGTGTCAGTCCCAGACAGAAACCATGCAAAATAGCCAGGTGAGGCAAAATGGCATCCCTCCAGAAGATTCCAGGGGAATGCATACTAGGTTTTCTCTTAAGAATTCCCATGCTATCTTGGATGGGAAGGTTGTTCTGTGGATGTATGCACTTCCCTTGAGGTTCCTGTGAGGGGCATTCATGGTAGATAATTAATATGAAGGGATGGTGGCATCAAGAGTGGCCTGTGAGTTAAAGAGCAGTGACACAGGACATGACCCTGGTGCTGACGAGTCTGTTAAAGAGGATCCCCAGAGCAGGTCGGTTCAGTGTCTCAGAACAAACAGATCTGAAGAAAATGAGGGTGAAAGTGGACACTTTACCCATGACCTTTTAACCAGGTGGTTCCCAAATAAAGCACGCCTGGGATCTTCACAGGAAATGAGATCAAAACCATACAGCTTGACCATTCCCAAATGAAATCCGGGAATGTGACCTCCTGCACCACAGAGGATGTGAAAGACTAGGACATGTAAGCACTTGCAAGTTCAGTGGGGATCAGAGGATGGAACAAAGCCTTCAGGGATGGTATCTGACCCAGATCAGGCCTTTGGTGAAGGCACAGCAATGTAAGGGAAAAAAATACAAAACCAAAAGCAGATCAAGAGCATGACTTGTCCTGAGTCATCAGTGACCAGGTGGTGGTATGTTCTCTCCTGTATGCCAAACACCAAGCCAGAATGCACAGGGCACACCCTCCATGAATACCACAGAGGAAAAAGCATCAATCTTACCAGGCACAAGTATAACCACTGTTAGAATGTACATGCAGACTCATTTGACAATATGTCATTCGCTTCCTTAAGTCATTAATTCCTTTTCATTTGGCATACACCTGCAAGGAACTGCTAGCCTTTTGAGTTTCTTTCTACTCTGGAAAATCATTTTAAGAGACCATCACGGGGAACAGAGATATCCATTATGAACTACAATGAACTCTATCATGTGTATGTATCCTGACTTAAGGAACAGAGAAACTTTTGCTGGAATGTTTATCACATGGACAAATCAGAGCAAATCTGCCCCAGATATTGACAGCCCAATGCTAATCAGAGTCCTTGAGAAGTTAGTTCATTAAGCTGCCCAAATTCTGCTTAACCTGCAAGTAGTTTTGCCACTTACTACCGTATTTTATAATAGCAACAGCCATCAATTACAAGCTGTATCACCTCGAGGCACTCAATGACAGACATTTAGCTGTTCTCCTCTCACAGTCACACAAGTCACTCAACACTTCTTACTCACACAAAGTTACAGTGGTGTTGTTGCTGCCTGTCAGTGGCACCCTAATCCAGGAAGGTCCCTTGGATTTGCCAGACAATGCTCCAAGGAATTTGACAAAGGAGAAGGGTTTTGTCACAGATACCCTCTCACTGCTCATTAGGCACTTCACAAGGACAGGGGTATGTTTTTCATTAACAACTCATTGTGAGGGGAAATTACTTACCCACCAGCACACAGGGAACTGTTCCAGCATCCTAAGGCAGACTTTAACCTACCACTGAGCAGATCTCTCTGGAAGATTAACCAAGGGGACTTACAACTCTAACAGTTGAATAGGAAAGCAGCTGTAGGGTGCTTTGTGCTTTAGTGTAGTCAAGCACACTTGCCCAGAGACAAAGCCTACAGCAAAGCCAGAAGCATCTCCATGGGATAAACTAATCCAAAGAAAGATGTCAATCAATCCTGCATCAAATACCACTTTTTTTGAACAAAAACTGGCCCAACAAGGAACTTAAGCTCAGTCAGTAACCAAAGGATTCATGGCTACCTGAAGGGCATGAAGACTCACTCCCTCCATGCCACTGTGACTAACCTATAACCTAAGCAGAAGACTGGGAGCACAGCTGAATTTCAGTGGGGTTTCAAGGGGACACCAGCAGTGAGGACACTCAAACCAGACAGCAGTAGCAGTCCATACAGAAATATCACCAATCTGCTGAGATGCAGATGCCAGTCACCGAACTGGCATCTGCAGTTGATCTGAGTTGATTAGGCTGGAAAAAAAACCTGAGAGAAGCCACTCAAGAACCAAGTGACCTCTCTGCTGACACCATATTCCTCTGTGTATGTAGGCATCAGATGCAGCTTGCACAGACAGTCAAAGCTGAATGTCTTTGGGGTCTTTGCAGACAAGTTTGACACCCTCAGTTTTAAAGCTCAGGTGAAACAATTCAGAAGCCAGTAAGTCATTGGGTAACCATACCTTTTTTCCCTTGCACTTATGGTTTCACACTGAGGCCACCCAAAAATACCCAGTCATTATCCTCAGTGGCTGCATTCCCACTGGCCTGCCCTGGCAAACTGACCAAACGGGCTTCCTTCCCTTCAGTTTGGTATGAAATGCAGAGCTTCTGCTCACTCTTTTATTGGTAGCATGGGGAAGCTCTAAATGTGAATTTAAGTTCAGTAAAAATAACTGAACCACCCTTCTTGGGGGTTGCAAAGTGACTCTGGGAACAATGAGGGAAATTAAACATGATCAGTGGCTGAAATGTTCAGCAGCAGAGTGGGAAACTGTCTGATTCCTCTTGCTTGTGTCACAGGCCCTGGGGTACAGACAAGAGGCACAAGTTGGCTCTCCATTCCATCTTTACCCTGAGTAAATGCTCTGCAGAGAGGAGGGCTTTGGAACCACACCTCAGCAAGGCATTAGGTTCTCAAGGAGACCAAGGACAGCAAAGCCAAAGGTGCCAAGGGCATGACCAGAACCAATGGAGTTCTTTGGCAACTACACAGTAAACCTGAGGGGTGAGGAGAATTCCGAAAAATCCGTATTTCATTCTCTCCAAGCACAGAAGAGCAGGTCAGGACAAGGCCTGAAGTGAGTGGTACCCTGAGACAGACAGTGCCATGGAACGCTGCTCTGCCAGCCTGAAAGTTGGAGCAGACAATACTAAGTGTCAAGGCTTTCATCCCATGTCCACAGCCTCAGGTCTGGTTTGGCACCACACACCTTTTTTCACCTTCTTCAGAGTGCTCTCCTCTCCTCCCCAGATTATGCATGACTCAGCAGCAGAGTCTCAAAGAGAAAAACAGGGAAGAGACAAGGTCTCCTTGCTTCAATCCACTCAGCAGGCTTGGGAACAAAACCCAGCTCCACCTAATTGAGGAAGCACAGTGTTGCAAACTAGGAAACAGGTTAATCCAGGACGGAGCAGTTTGCTGGAATATCTAGAGTCCAGCACTCTCAGGATAGTAATTTTGGAATGGATCTCTAGAGATCAGCTAGTCCAATCCCTCAGCTCAAGCAGGGACACCTACAGCCATCTGTCCAAGACCATGTCCAGATGGCTTTTCAGGATCTCCAAGGACTGGGGACTCTCTGACCTCTCTGGGAAACCAATTTTGGTACTGAGTCACCCTCACAGTGGAAAAGGTTCTTCTTGCTGTTCAGAGGGAAGGTCATATGTTTCACTTTGTGTCTGATGGCCCTTGTTCTGTTGCTGGACACTGGGAAGAGCCTGACTCGTCCTTCTCCGTAACTTCTAAAGAAGGCAGCATCCACTGCTGTCCCCCCACCTTCCAAACCTGTCACTTCACTAGAAGGTGACCAGGCTGGTCAAGCAGGACTTCTCCTTGGTCAATCCATGCTGATCTCTTGCACTTTCACTAGTTACTTTCTTGTCCTCCATGTGCATGAGAAAATGGTTTCCAGAATTAGTTGTTCGATCACCTCCGTGGGGTTCCAGATGAGATCCCTTTCAACTGAAATATTCTTTTCTATTCCCCTCCACTCCATTCCATGAACTACAGGTGAAAACAAAAGCTGTTCTTTCTCACTATGCTTTATGTTTTGTTATGTTCCTCTGTATGTTGTTATATAGGTGTAGATCAAGACAGCACCAACAATGCAAAACAACTCTGCAGACCAGCCAAAAGCTGGTACCCATCCCAACATTTAGGGTCATTCAGATTTATTGTGGATTAATCCCTATTGGAAAAGTTGAAAAATCCAGCTGAGACAGCACTTAGTCACCACATGTTCAGGTAATGTGTCAAAACATAAGCCATATTACCTTAAAGGTGTTTAACACTTTATTTATTCCACCAGCACAAGTATAATAGCAAAGATAACTTATGTGGAATATGCTTAAACCTACATGAAATGCTTTCCTACCTCCAGGCATAATCTGACCAACATCCTGCACAGTTAACACTGACAGCTTCTCCTCTGTATCCACTCTGATCACACCAAAACTCAGGCAATTCATGGATAACACTGCTTTTCCTGGAGGGGGCCCACCCAACTCAGGAGGTCTGGAAAACAGAAAGTCCAGTCACATATGGATCCACAGAGCAATGGTCTTATGGTCACCAAAAACACTGTGCCAGTCTCTCAGGCTTGGCAAGGTGAAGAAAAATAATGGTTTCTCACTTTAAACAAACAAGAGTTCAAGACTGGTAATATATTGTAACTAGATGAAAAAACCCAAACAAACTAGAATAAAACTCTCCAGAATCTCAAATTTTTTTTTTTTCAGGTTTTCTTGAAACTGATTTTCTGAAAAAGCACATTTTGATCAGAACCACTCCCAAAAAATTCCAGTACCATCTATAGGCCTATTAATAATAAAAGTATTTCCTTTTTTTTCAGAGCTTCCCTTGCTATCGCCAGAAATCTCATGGTATTTTTCAAACCAGTTACAAATATTTTTTTTGTTTAGTCCCCTGTTTAAAAGGCATTGCAGAGAATCAATTAATTGAAAATTCAGCATCTTCTTCCTCCCAAATAAGTAAGGCTTGTTTTGAGAGCATTTTAAAAGGTCCTTGAGCAACATGAGTGAGGATGAGACCTGGCTTTCCCAAACCATGAAAAAAACACAACACCTTGTGCCTGACTACTCCTAGAAAATACTAAACTTTTTAAAGAAAACACCAGATTTCCCATCTCTGGAAGTGTTCCAGGCCAGGCTGGAGCAACCCGGGCTAGTGGAAGGTGTCCCTGCCCATGACAGGGGGGATGAAACTCCTTCCTACCCAAACCATTCTGTGGCACATTTTGATAATCAAGAAAAGCTTCAGTTCACTTCTCAGCAAAGGGAATTACCTGCGAATTGCAACTGTTAATGCCTCAGCAGAACTAGCACAGGGGCAGATCACTTCTGGTCTCAGCCCTCTGGACTGAAATACATTCAGGAACGCGTCACAGGAAGATATTGACCCTAAAAAGAACAATCACACCATTGGAAATGTTTTGCCACGGGCAGCAAAGCTTGAGCTGCAGGAATTCAAAGTCTGTGCTCACTCTCAGCTCAGCTATAAATTCATATACAAAACCAATATACTCTCAAATTGTCTGAAAGACATTCCAGCCTATTATTAGATTTGGAAAAAAAACTCGCAGTGACTAACAACTAATTCACTGAATGAAATTCCAAACTGCATCCTCCTTCTTTGGCAGCACTAACACTTCCCACCATGGAAAAGTCCTTTAGGGATCAGAACACTTTGTCCCTAAGGATAACTGTATGTCAGCTTCTTATATAGCTCCTATCTGGTTGTTTATTACAGAAGTCACAGCATTTAAAATCAAACATCAAATGCTTCTGACATACCTCCAACTTCCCATCCCTACCTGGCCTTCAGCACTTGGCCCAAAATGGATTACACCTCTATCTACAGATCTCCTAGGTACCAGTTCATGTCAATTCATGTAAGAATATAACACTAATTAAAACATGACGTTCAAAATTTAATTTAGAGAGCTAAATATAGCCAAGAAGTGCCAAGAGCAATGAAAAAGCAGTGACATCACTGGCACACAAACAGTATTTTACTACAGAATTGATCAACTTCCCAAGCACCAGCTCTGACAAAGGGCTTACAACAAACAGAACCCTGGCAAGTCTGACCCTCAGGAAACAGATCCACACTCACATGGATTGGCTCCATCTGCCACTATTAACATCCGTAAGGAGCTCAGGCTGACATCCCTCTGATCCCTCTGAGCCAAAAGTGACCAGTGCATATCACGGGATTTCACTACTGCTACACGGGCTGAAAAGCAAAAAATAATCATGCTGCATGTGCAGGACAGAATAAAGAGCAATTATAAAAGTATCTAAATATTCTTGTGTATTTACAAGAATTTATGAAACAAATTACACACGTAGAAAACAAATACAAATGCCAAATATTCAACGTGTGTACTCAATGCCTCCAGATGGGCTTGATTACAGACTTTAAATGTTTCTTTTAAATGCAAATACTGAGAAAGGCAGTTTCTTTAGAGGCCTCTCAGACGAAGCCACCATCAGTGAAACTATTAGCACACAGAATCCTGAAATGGAGACTCAATGGCATTTTATACAAACAATTTCATTTGCTTTTAAATAATCCCCAAAGATGGGTGAAGTAAAAATACTTTTACGATACCTTTGTATGAGCAGACTTTCTGTATCCAGGAAAGTGGATTAACCTTCATCAATGCATAGGGAATACTGATGACATGCATCCTGTTCATAACGCTCTATGATAAAAAGAATAAAATATAAACTTTCAAATGGCTCAAAAATACACAGTATTTTATACTGTGTATTATACACGTACCAAAGCTTAAAAAAATCCCCCATCATCACAGCTACAGCATGACTCTCACAGCTAAATGGTAATGAGAACTGTGTGTGCACTCCATTAAAACATGAGCTACACAAGTTACTGAAAAAGTAACACTTTATTCTGGAAAATATAAATAGAGAAACACAGAAATTGTTTGAGAGAGTTGATGAGCTCATGGCCTCATTCTGATAGCAGTGCACTCCCCCAACTTGCTGCAGTTTTTTAATTGCTTCCAATACTCACTGTTAACACTCCGTGCCAAAGGCCAGCATCTCTTTTGAAATCCAAGACATTTGTTAGTGTTTCAGCTGAAAGCAAAGGACAAAAATCCCAGATTTAAAAAGTGTATTTATTAGAATGCTTAAGAATTCAAAATATTTGCTAAAGCCACTCTGAAACTTCCACCACTACTAAGAACCAAAGCACTGCTGCCACGTCTGTTTGCCTGCAACAAACAGGCTGCTAAAGCTCCAAGTGGCTTGCTTTACTTACAGCAATCATCTTTGAATTATGATTACACATTGGATTATTACACAGTATTTAAGACCTTGATTCACTATAATACCCCTTCCATGTGTTTGCAGTATCTGCCAATGAACTATGCACACCAAAAATTTAGTTTGGAAGCAAACTTCTTCAGTTGAACAGAAAAGTTCATCTATATTTGAAAGAATTAAATCCAGTGAGAAATATTGTCATGGCTGTACTAAATTTTCTTCAGTAATTTCCCTGAAAAATTTGAGTATCTTAGGTGATTTAAAAAATAAGACTCAAAGATTCAAGCTGATTTTCAAGGGATATTCTGTATTCATTGGGTGAAACTTGCTCACCACTGATACAGGATGGAGGTATGCAGGGAAGTTTCTGTTCAATGCTGGTGCAGATGGTCAAAACCAAGTGCAGTTCTTGGCTATCCACTGGGAGAATGACTGACAACAAGCACCTCTCTCACCATATTCACATCCCTATGGAGATATTCTTTGGTGGGACATGATCAGCTAAGAGGAAGATCCCCTCCTTGATTATGATTTCACAAGTGGCTTACTCTCTTTCACACATCACACCCATCATGAATGAGGAAACTTGGTTTTTCCATTGCAGTTAAAGCCACTGCAGTGTATCTACAGTCCTTTGCAGACAGTGAACGTGGTTTTGCAACATAAATGGTCTGAAAACGCAAAGTTACACCTATCTAACTTACCTTCTGAATAACCACACGCCTGAGTCAGTGCATGACAGTGTGCCAGCATGGAAGCATGAGAGATGGTGATGCCCACCGTGCTGCCCTCTTTGCTTGTTTTGTACTGAGAAGAGAAAGTGTACACAAGCATTAGATTAACAACAAAACCGGGGAAATTTACAGTTGTGAATTGAAAGCACATTTCAGTATAAAAACAAAGCAAGCTTTCTTAAAAAGTCAAAAAGCTAGCATGTATATACATTTGATGTTCAGAGAATACACCAGTATCATATGAAATCTGTTTCTCTACTCCAATTAAACAAATTGTCCCAGGGATCCTAAAATGCTGATTAACCCCACTCTTCAACCTAATTCCACACAGCCACTCAAATGACAGCTCGCCTGGCAGCCTGGAGGGAAACACTCTTGTTTCACAGTTCAAATTACCACAGTAATCTCTTTATTGTACCAAGAAACTAAAGGAAGAAAACGTCATATAAACTACAACAGAACAACCATAAAAATTAGGCATACTGCAGTAAATCACCTCAATATAAGCAATCTCAGTGCTGGCATCCCGGACTTGTGGGTGCCAGTCCTTGGTTGGTTTTGCCAGATGCTTCCCATCAATCACAAACCAAATGAGACGAGGCCAGCCTGCAAAGAAAGAGAAAAGTTCCTGGCCTCACAGTTCCAAAAACCAGGGCTTTTCCCCCCAGGATTCAGGGGGAACAACGGCAAGCAAGCAGAGGTTGGAACCACCCCTGCCCTAGAGAAAGAAGCAGCAAGAAGTACTGTTGTGACAATGAATGCTTTATGTGTAAAACCACACAAGCAAACCCCAAAACTGTTGTTGGACAGCAACAATGAATACAATTGCTTTTTATGCCAAAAAAAATAAAACCACACCTTTGAATGTCACCACTTCACCAGTCTGAGCTTTAGGGAGGCCTTTCTGACAGGCATCAGTGGTTAAAGCCAGGGTTACTCCACAGCTGCCCAAAAGAAACCCAATCTGCTGACTGCCAGCATCCTACAGAGAAACCAAGTTACAGCAAAATTACAAATACCGAAGCTTTTTGTACAGTTTACTGGAACTTCTCCATGCTTAGAAAACATTAAGTCAATTTATATCACAGGAAAAAACAAACATCTGTCACATAAGACCTTTTATGGAAGACAAAGGACTGAGAAGGCTTTGCTTTGCTTATTGCCAGCTAAGATTTTGGCAGCAGCTCTGGCAAGGAGAGCAGTGTCAGAAGCGATGGTTGTGCATCCCTCTTCAACCCAGCAGGGATGTTTAAGAGTTCTGGTGAAACAGGAACCTGCTTTGATGCTGTTTCTGAGTCCTGGCACACTGAGGAGCAGAGCCTGTAGCTTCAGCTTTTCCCTAATAACCAAAATGAGTGTGGGAATGTAGTTGTATTTCCAGTTAACTGTGGTGGCTCTGCCTGCCTCATTCCTCAGCATGAGGGCTGAACAGATGTATCTGTGATATATTTTGAGAAATACTTCTGCACGTTTTCAAAAATAATGAATTAGAATAATTTCTATGATTACGTAACCTAAAATACCTAATACTATTATTAATAGTAGCATATTTATATTATTTCCCCCCTTTCCCTAACTAAATATTAAATATAATTCCAAGCAGAGGATGTTCAGTCGATCCTTTCAAACATGCAGGCCCTGGGAGGGTTCCCATGCAAGGTCTGTAGGATTTAGACACTCTCCCAACACAAACACTTCATTTATTTACCAAACCATAAAAATGTTGCATGTTTGCCTACCTTTCTTGTGAGTGGAACTTCTATTGGGACAGGAATAAGTTCTGCCAGGAGACAGCCATAAAATGCCACCATAAACATAACTGGATCACTATTAGGAAACACGAGAGCTACCTACAAAATACATTAAAATAAGAGGAGATGTGATTTTCCATCATTTGGCAGAGAGGAGTGGCTGCTTTTAAATTTGTGGAACAAAACCTTCACAATAATGCCCAGGTTCATCTATAACTAGGAACAGGAATACTAAATATTGGGACAATGTATTATTACTAGCCACAGAAATGATTATTTCACGTTATTATGATACATTATTACAAGGCTCTCTCCAGCTAAAGCTGTTCCTCACTATTCCATCCATAGGGACAACTTCCAACAGTAGCCTACCCTGTCTCCAGGCTTCAGCAGGGGTTCATTCTTAGTGGTTAGCTTGTTCAGCAGGGTATAGGCCAGCTTCAAGCTTCGACTCCACAGCTTGCCTAAACAACAACAAAAAAGAAGAAATTAAGAAACAGAAACTAAAATTCTAACATTTAACTGACAAACCTCAGCGCCTCACACATGCTCTAACCATGATGGCTGCAGCAGAACAGTTGGCAGAGTCCAAGTACAATTCAGAGGTTGGTTTCTTTTGAGTTTACCTTTTTCTTTTTTTTTTTTTTTTAGTGTAAAACTAAACATGATACACTAAACTACTGTCAAAGCTCCACTGTAGAGTAATTAAACTAATGCAGCTGTTCAGCTGCATTTCCTTCATCTGTAAGAATGCAAACAACAAAGTTTAACATTCTAACAAACTATACAATGAAATGATGAAGGAGCTGTCCTGAAGGTCAGGGCTATCTTCCAAAAAAAATGCCATTTACTCTAATACTTCTAGTTCACTGATACAGGCAAGTTCCACTGCCCCAGCATCATATCCTGGATTTGCTCCCGAAGCATGAGTCTTCTCTATAAGGATGTGCAAAATGCTAAAGTGGAATGTCTGCTCCAGGAATCTGAAGAGTGCATTATTAGCCATCTGTTTCTTCCTCCCAGTTTACACCAGTGCTCTGGTTTTAGTGTTCTTTTACCAAAAAAACACCCCACAATTCTTTGAGATTTACAAACAGCCACTTGCAAAGAATTAATACCAGAAACCTCCCCCCTTCCTTAACTTCATTAAAACCGTTTTTCACAAACAAAGAGCTGATAATTCGCATTCCAAGAGCGATCTGTGATGAGCACTGTTACCCCACAAGGACACTTCCCCCCTCCTCGAAGTCAGCACCCACACATACCATAGGTAAGGGTGTAAATGGCTTTCCCAGTGGTGTCCAACGCTGTCAGACAAGGGGCTTTGGGCTGGGTGGTCCCCCAGCGCTGCAGGGCAGCCAGCAGAGAGGGTGGCCAGTTGGTCACAACCCCTAAGGGTTCCCCTTTAAGTACATTCATTTGATGTCCTTCAGGCTTTGGTTGATTTGGGTCAGGCTGTTGCACTAAAACCAGAGTGCAGCAAACATCAGTAAGTTGCACGTTACGGACTGTTCCATGGACAAGTTTTCCTCTTCCTCACAGCTATCATTACTTCCCTGCTTTATGATGACGCTATGCTAATCATCTGCTGGCTTCCCAAAAAAGCAATGACCATCACTTTAGAGTTGTGAATCCACATTATCAAAGGACCAGAATTTGAATCTCTACTTAATTTCTGCCTACTTTGGAAAGCTGCTATTTTCTGCTGCTTGCTCTCCACATCTCTTTCAGCCAGAGCCTCCACTAAATCAAGAAGGGTTATCAGAGATAATGGCTTCAGAGACATCTGGACATTGATTTTTGCTGCACTGAATTCCCAACAGGTGATGAAAAATATACTATACTTCTGCAACAATATATAATTCTAAAGAAAGGCCTTTTGTTAAAAGTCCTGCTCCAAGCTGCTCCAGAAAGTGGAGAAAGATCTTAATTAACAACCCTGGTTGGAGTCAGCTAACACCCAAACCAGGCAGTAAGTAAAATTAATGGTTCCAAGCCACGCTCTCCACAATGACCTCAATGCCCTCCACCTCAGTGAAGGTCCACCTAACCCTGTTTGAAGAAACTTCAGAGAAAGATTGTAATGTCTTGTCTTAAACTATCAAACCAATAATGGAGGTAATCTAGTGGCAGTGGCTCAGAAATGTCACACTGAGTAGGAGGGTTGAGTTGAAGATTATCTTTCACTTGTGATAACATCTGACCTTCCTCTGTTCACTGTGACAACTCTACCATGATCTGTTTTCTATTGGGAAGAGAAAAAGAAACTAACACTTGCTATGAAGTATCAGTTCTGTCTTCCACAAAGAGTGAAAAGTGTATTTGAAAGAGAATTAACCTTCTAGCAGTTCTTCAAAATCATCCACAAAAAACTCTTTCAAAGGTGGGCGCTTTGGTCTTTTCAAGGTATTAAGCAGCTGCTGGATTTTAGAGGACACTCTGCTATTCACTGGGACACCTGTCAAATAGAAAAGATTTGTTATTTGCCACATTACTAACAAACACATTAAACGAACAGCTTTCACATGGACAAGTCGTTCAGGGTGAGCACCTTGTTTGGAAGAAACCCCCTTTATTTGTTTTCAAACAATGCTGTTCCCTGGCTACCTGTTACTTTCTCACATTTTATTTTCGCTTTTCAAACCACTGAGCCCTTTATGAGGTTCCAACAGAAACATGAAGAAAGCTCTTTTCTCCAGAAGTCTAAGTTATTTGCTACATCTTCACTTTCATTCCATTCTGCAAGCATTAGAACGCTTGGGAAAGAAATAATCTTTCAATATTTTAAAATTTACCTAAAAATAGTCACAACACAAAACCTTGTCGAATGCTGATTCCCATTTGCATATTTGATAGATTCATTTTAAATTAAATAAAACCAAGTAGGTGTTCTGATATCTATTGAAATTTAAAGCTCTGAGGCAGTAAGATGAATATGCACATATAAAAAAGGAGGTTTATAATGCAATCACCATCTGCAGTTTCCAAGATGCTGCTGTTGTAGCCTCTGGGCACTCCTCGCACCGACGCTACCTGTGGGCGCTCGTGGTGCAGATGTCCCACCAGGCCAGTGGTCACATCTGGGGGCGCACAGTGGTTCTCTGGAGGAATGCAAGACAGATATGGGAGCTCATCAGGCTTTCTGAAGAATTAATATAGCCCAAGTTGCTACATACAGCTGGGCATTTCCCAAATCCTCGTTTACTCGCACTGTTACAACCTGGAGGCAAAAGCCTGCTTTGCTTGGAGCTGTGCCTTGTGTCCTAGGTGTAGAGAAATGCTTAGGGAATGTCACAGAATCACAGCCTGGTCTGGGTTGGAAGGGATCTCAAAGCCCATCTCATTCTAACCCAATGACATGGGCAGGAACACCTTCACTAGCCCAGGTTGCTTCAACCTGGCCTTGGACACTTCCAGGGATGGGGCAGCCACAGCTTCTCAGGGAATTCCATCCCAGCCCCTCCCCACCCTGTGGGGAAGGATTCCTTCGTAATATCTAACCTATATCTCTCTTCCCTTTGAGTTTAAAACCGTTCCCCCTTACCCTACCAACAACTGCCTGTGTAAAAAGTTGCTATCATTATCCCAAAACTATAACCTACATCATGGAATGGCTTTGAAGGGAGCAGGTTAGGAAATGGCAGTACTTGTGAGAAGCATCTGAACAAAAGACAACAAGAATTGGAGGCTTGGAAACTTCAGAATCCTGATGAGTGAAAACAGGAACGCAGCAGGGAAGAGCTGGAGAAGCTGCACCTCAGCATGTCCCAAACCCTGCAGGAAGAACTCCAGGCACAGGGAGACCCAAGCAGTGCCATGAAATACACACATTATCCCCCACTCTGAGGCAGTGATCAGCACTAAAACAGCTCCCATATTTCAACCAGTCTGGCCCTAAAAGGTTTTAGAGGCATCACCAGGAGACAAATTTAACTCCATTCCCATCCCTCACTGCAATGCCAATGTCTGTATTGCAGACACCACTAGGCAAGATGCCCAAATTCCTTTCAGGAGGGTAAGGTACAGGAAGGACAAAGTGTCACTTGACCCCTCGGACAAATGCCCTGGAATTAGGAACCACAAGGGTGACAAGTGTGTGTACACCTGACCTGTACAACAGGACCTACAGAGAGCCCAAATGTGCCTCTGAAATTCTCTCATTCTGTTTTATCTATTTTTGGATGGGTTCTTTTTCCCCCTCAGCTTTCCCAAAGTCCCAAACCATGGAATTCCTGCAGCATACAACTCAGCCAGAGAAAAGGCCACAGAGCCAAGTGTTCCTGGTTCCCCCCAAATCCCCACTTCTCACCTGGCAAACCCTCTATGGACAGACAGTGTTTTCTGGCAATGTCTTCTGTACAGAGAGGGAACAAGTTCAATTTACAGGATTCATGCTCAGATAAACATCACATTAAACTAGTTAATTCTTTGGGCATTTTATTACAGAATGCCCATGAGACCCCGTGCAATTAGTCTGTATCATCCAGAGATGCTGTGGCACAGCAAGGAAAGAGAGGGGGGTGAGGAGTCAAAAAATAAAAGGGTGAGTGGATTGTGACTTCAGGAAAAAACAGGTACTCAGATTCAGACCTTTTCATTAGTGATGAGAAGACAGAGATAAATGCAAGAGAGCAGCATCCCAAGAAAGAACATGTGGGATGTGACAGAGAATTAAAAGCCACAATAAATCTGTATTTCCAGTTACTCTAAGAGTTAAGGTGGGAAATACTCCACAGTTGAGATGGTGACCTTGGAAAAAACCAAGACATACTGCCAGCCTTATTAATTTAAAAAAAAAAAAATACACTAAAATGGATAAGAAACCCCAACATCCAAACAACATGTAGATGTTGCTCTTGCTGCTGTAAGTGAAAGACAAACAGATTAAAAATAATGCATTTTTCTATCTGACTCCATCAGATTGTGTAACTTTGCACTTCCAGCGCTGCAGTTTACTGCCTGGGCACTTAGTCTGAGCTCACTGGAGAGGATGAGCTGCAAGGGAACAAGCTGCTAAATTTAAACTCTCCAGCATCTCAAAATTGTGACTAGCTATTCAGTACACAACCAAAACACAGAATATTTCTGCAGGGCATGGTAATTAAAATATGTAAGTTGCCTTTTGGATTGCTGATGTCAGCACATCATCTGAAAAAAATAAATAAACTCTTCTTCTCTGCTCTAGGACAAATCAAAGCCCCTTTGGGAAAGTATGTGGGTATTTGTGGAGAATCAAAAAGGTTTGCAGTGTAAGAACTGACTGAGTTCTCATATTCTTGTGAGCAAGGAAGACTACAAAGAGACAGGAAAAATGTTCCAACTGAACTGATATTGGCCATGCATGAATGTTACCAAGCTAGGAATGGAAACTGATGGAACAAGGCAAGCATTCCAGAAATGAGGAAGACACTTCTTTATGCCAAAGGGCATCTCTATTTTTTTGGCAAAGGCACTGGAAAAATGTTACCTTTATGAACATTTTCAGGAGATCAGCTCTTAATGAGATTCCTTTGTGACAGACACTATAATTGCTTATTTATTTCCCACTAATGAAATTTCAAACCTCAACACAGTCCAACATTCAGCTGCTTCAATGCTGGACTATGAACTCTTAATGAGGCCTTGATTTTGCATACAATGCTGTTGATTAAACAGTCCTGATGTTGTGAAATTTGATGTGTATTTACCCAGCCTGAGGCATCAGGTGTAACAGGATGCCATGCTACATTTTCTGTATCTTTCAATTTTTTACACATATATTAAGAATTTCGTCAATCCAGTTAAGCTGGGGAGGTTTCACAATTTTAAGGAGTTAAACATGATTCCTTTTAATCCATAATGTGAAATCCAGAACAGTTCAAAGAGAAGTGTTGACGTACTCCATCTTCCTTACATCCACCAGTGCCACACTACAGATTTCTCATAAATAAGCTTGGAAATAGGAATATGAAAATTTGGGTTTCTTTAAAGGGTGTTTTGTACAAACACGAAAAATTCCCCTAGCAATCAGTACCTCTGATTTTGTAACTTTCCCAAAATTCTGGGTGTTTTTCTGATCTTTCAGGTATTTACCAACTGAATCATGTCTGAAATGCACAGCCTGACACTCTTTAGGGTAAATACATAACAACTGCAAAGCATGCACCCAAACCAGCATTCCTTTGAAATTCTGCTTTGGAATCTTATCAAACTGAACCTCAGTTTCCTGGTAAATCAAGCATTTTACCAAGAAGAATGCACATTCAGATCTCATGAACAACTGCTTTGGGGTTAAGTGAAATACATATACACCATACATACCTGATCTGTGAATTGCACATTTTAGGGCTATTGACAGGTATCTCCTGGTGAAGACCTTTGTGTTTAGCCCTGCTTTGGGGCTTGGAATCTGATTTTATTGCAAGCACACAGGCAGGTTTACTGACCTATCTGGGTGTGTGCCATGAGATCTGCAAGCACAGTGGCAGCAGCGGTGGCAGGAGCGGTATTGGAAGCAGCAGGTTTCCCTCCAGGATGGGATGAGGTGGAGGATGCAGAGGATGAGGTGGAGGAGCCCTGAATGACCCGGTTAAGCCAGGGCTCTACGTTGGAATGGCTCTGGAACGGAGTGGAGCTGATCCGCCCTTGCCGCCGTAACGAGCCCTCATCTTCTGATGCTGACGAGGTGTCTGTGATCAAAATAACCATGACAGGCATGTCATGTGGCAGTGACCCAACACAAGGGAAGAACATGGAGCTTTGCCATCCATGTTCCATGCTCTCTGTGCAGCGCTCTCGTGTGCTGCACGTACCAAAGCAAACAGGACACATTCACATCCACAAACCCTGCCCCTTCACGAAACAACCTGCACAAAGCAGAGCTGCAACGCACCTGAAGCAAAGCTTGGTATCTCTAGTATTTGGAATGATGGAAGAGTCAAAAAAGGCTTCTACCTCCAGTACCTACTGCACTCACCAACCACTTTCAGTGAGCATCCCATCCCATCCCCTCTCACTGAACGGGTACATTTTATCCCATCCCATCAGTAAATCCCATTACATTTTTCGTTGGGTGTTTCCTTTTATATTTCTTTGGAGGGTGGGGGGAAATCTTCGCTTTTCCAACAAATTATTTTGAGAATTAATTACTAAAAAAAGCACAGTGCTCTAAAGTTCAATGAAGGAGTAACCACCAAGCATGTATTTTAACCACATAAACTGGTATTAATGAGTACCACGTAGAAATGCTTAGTAAAGCATGTTTTCATTCTACATGCACATTTGTTGCTGTTAGAAGTCTGACAAAGGGCTCCTAATTTAATCACCATTCAGTCATTTACAACTTCCCAGAAGTTTCCCCTTGGCACACAATCTTTCCATATTTATTATCCTTCCAACAACAAATAAAAAGGTCATTCTAAATATCAAGCAAACAAATCCCTGTTGATTTTGAGCGAAATATAGAATCTCTTATTACAGAAAAAATCTTGTCCTCTTAAAGGAATTGCTGCATTTTAAGAACTTGATCCTTTCTATGTTTTATGTAAGACTGAGTGTGTGTTACCATACTCTAACAGTCCCTTCCATACATGGAAATCTGGAGTGGGTTACATCAGGAATTCTGCAACCTTAACTCTGGCAATCATTCAGCTAGATACAATTCCATATAAATCTGTTGAAGCCGTGCTAAAAAACTGCTCCTCATCTTGGGCAGTGCATTTCAGTTATCAGCCATTTAATGTTCTGCTTTTCAAGAATAAGTGCATTTCCAATAGCTTCAGAACGACTGCTCTTAACAGTCCAAAACCACAAAAACCAGAAACCATTTCACAAGAAGCTCATTTAACTCGATGGCAGTTTCAAAGTTAAAAATAGTAGATGGCTCATTTGACCTCCCTCACCAAGCATAACAATTCTGAATGAAAATACCCAAACAATGGATCTCTGAGATGATACAGCTGGTGGTGCATCCCCATTCCTGGGTCCATGTCTCCTGTGACATTTCTGGTCTGCTGCCACGCTTGGAGCTTTTGGCAGCTGACTCCATGTGCTCCTGGGAGAGCAGCCAAACCTGTCCCCTAGTGCTTGCAACCTTCCCTTTCTTTTAAAGAGAAAGCAAAAATAAGCAATTAAAGGAATATGGAACAAGATAGGATTACAGACAGGGATTGGAAAAAAACCCCAACAAACTAAACCACCACATTTGCAATCTATAATCACTTCAGAGGAAAAAACAAACTACAGAAAAAGCAGTTTTCTCAGAGAATACACACTCTGACAGTATCTCCTTCCCCAGAACCAAGGCTAGTGAAGTCTCTCTAATCTTTATAAGCTTCCATGATTGGAGGGGAAAAAACTCAAACCCTCTAAATGTATACTATTAACTGAGTACAAAAATGGAGGGCCCACAGTAAAAGCATTCTAATATCAAAACATAGTTACACCGAGAGGGTCACACCAGCAGTAACCCTATGGGAGTTGCAGGGGTTAATCTGTGGTGTGTGGTAACAGAATACCGTGAGCTTGGCTTCCAGCTCTTCCTGGCTGGGAGCTGACCCCAAGACAGTCACAGCAGCCACCACCCTTGAGCCAGACTTGCATCAAGGCTGAAGCTCAAGTTCTGGTCACAGGAAATCCATGTGAGAAGGATGAGAGACTAGAGAGGACAACACAAAAAGCATATTAAAGTGTTTGGAGGGATGGCTGCTGAGAGCAGTTCCATTACTGCCAGCCAGGAGCTGTGTTTGTGCTCAGAATCACAAAATGGTCTGGGTTGGAAGAGACCCTAAAGCTCAGCTCATTCCAACCCTCTGCCATGGGCAGAGACATTTTCCACCAGCCCAGGTTGCTCCAAGCCCCGTCCAGCCTGGCCTTGGACACTTCCAGGGTTGGGGCAGCCACAGCTTCTCTGGGCAACCTGAGCCAGGGCCTCATCAGTATAAAAAACATTAACCCAGTGCTTCTTTTCCTGGGACCTGATGGCAGCTGTTTGTAGCAAAATTTCAGTTATTAATACCAAGCATGGTTTTAATTGCATTAACTCCTGCCAACACAAGGATTTAAGACAGAGGGCTAATGGCTCATGATTAGAGGCTCAGCACGGCTTGGGTTCTTTGCAACTTCAGATTATTCTTGCTGAGCTAACTTTGCAAATAAAGGCAGCCCCATAAAAAGACAATTATTTTTATGATTTGATAGTGTTGAGGCAAGTCCCCAGAACACTTTTGAATGTCCTGATTCCCCATGACACAGAACTTACCCAGTGGCCCATTCTCTTACAGAGGTAAGGGGATCTCATAAAAAAGTCACCTTCCAGAGACACTTAACTCTTCCTAGAATATCGTGAGTTGGAACATCGAGTCCAACTCCAGGCCCTGCACAGGACCACCACAAGAATGACACAATGTGCCCGAGAGCACTGTCCAAATGGCTCCTGAACTCCAGCAGGCCTGGGGCCATGACCGTCTCCCTGCTGTAGCCACCACACACACTTCCAGCACATACTCTGCCAGAGCCCAGTGTGAGCAGTTCCAAAATACTCTTCTCCCCCACACCCCTCTGCACATCTCCTTCAGTCCAGAAGGTGCTCTGGTGCTGACCGGTCTTGAATGGGTTTTCCACCTGGCCAGGAGGGCTTAGGCTCTCCAGGAACAGTCCCAGGAGAAGCCTGGACAGGATGACCTTCTCCAAGTCCTGAACTTGGGTTCCTGCCTGCTCCTGGTGTTCCTCTGGCCTTGTGCAGATGGGCCTGGGACAGGGTATTGTCTGGGATGCAGAGGTGTGCAAGCCAGCTTTTATCACAGAACCACTGTCCCCACAGCATCTCAGTGCTTTTTAATTGTAATTCTTAACAGATATTTTAATTAAAGATACTTAACGTATCTTCTAGGCAAAACCATTAAGGGTCAAGGAAGACCAAGTATAATACAGACGATTATTTGTTAACTTATGAAATAATTGGAGAACCCACAAAACCAATATACTAAGTTGTGTAACTAGGAAAAAAATGTGGAATTTCCTTTAAATGGGAAGGACAGAAAGAAGAAACACAGCTCAGGAAGCAGGAGGGCAGCACAGCAGACCATTCTGACAGAAGAGGAGTTAAGAACCAGAAGGGCAGTAAAGGTCAGTGTGTTTCTGCTCCCAGGCCACCTTACAAAAGACAAGAGCACATCCTCAGAATCAAAGAACTTAGGGAATTCCTCTTCTGTGTATGCAGGACTCTGGCCCCAAACCACTTGGCTTGCTAGCACAACTTGCTGTATGGAGAAAGCTTTTCTTAACCTCTAGAGAATTCATTGTGAGACAACACGAGAATTACTTTTCCCCCTTCAAAGTTAAAGAAGACATTCTGCCCTGAACAATGTGAACAATCACAGTGTATGATTTTCTGACTGTTTCAAGTTGCTCACAGTTGAAACCATCTAGTGAGTGTTCTGCAATTAATGAAGCAACTTAATGCTCTGGCATTTTCTTCAACTTTTAAAAAAAGAATCTTCTGCCAGGTGAAAGGAGGTATTTCCATCTCTCTGACAGGCTTGCTAAGATTATCTCCTTCAAGCAGGATACGTTGTAAAAGAACATATGTAATGCATAAAGGGCACCTGCACACTCTGGTTGCTTTCATGTGGACCTTCAGCAGCTACAGTACCTCCAGATGAGACACTAAAAATTGTGAGAAAGAACACCAAAGCACAAACGCAATGGAAACTTAATTACCAGGAAACACAAAGTTTAGTGCAACCTACTAACAACTTAGCCAAACAAAGCCTTTGCTCTTTATGTTTTGCTGTTGGATTCAGTGGGCCAGGTGGACCATCCCCAAAAGGTCTGGGTTGGAAAGGACCTTAAAGCTCATCTCGTTCCACCCCCTGCCATGAGCAGGGACACCTTCCACCAGCCCAGGCTGCTCCAAGCCCTGCTCAACCTGGCCTTGGACACTCGCAGGGCTGGGGCAGCCACAGCTGCTCTGGGCAGTTCTGTTAACCCTCTGTGTTCAGCCAGCAGGTACCTGGAGGGGTGTATGTCTCTACCGAGGAGTGCACCAGCACAGACCGTCTCTTTGAGGGCATGGGCATCTTCCTCTCTTTGTATTTTGCAAGTGCTGCTTGTACTGCTTCAGTGTGGACATCTAAAGAGAAAGCAAACAAAAAAAAAGGGTTGAGAGATTTGGTTTATCAGTAGGATTGAATCAATAGCTGTGTCTGCTGCTTGAATTCCGAGCAGAGCAATGGTTTCCAAAGCTTGAAAAGGCTCTGCAAGCAGCATTTCAGAAGGACACCCTGAAGTAAACACTCAAGTTACAGAATACTTGGTGCCTTAGTTCTGAACGACGAGTTATTTTTCATCTGGGGGGAAAATTTCAATGCAGATTCTGTAGATTGGAAACAATGTTTTATTTTTCACCCTCAAAATCCACAATGAGAAAAGGATGGGATGCATACTTGAAGGTCTCCCAAAGAATGCAAGTAATGAAAGACAGAAAAGGAGGCTAATGGACTTGATGATTTTAGAGGTCTTTTCCAGCCTCAGCTATTTTATTATTCTAAATGAAATTTTCCTGAAAGCAAAAACCTACCCTAACAGGCTTATGGGCTGTATTTTAACTTTTCTGATTTTTAAGCAAAAACTGAGATTAAAGAGCAATTCAGTCACAGAATATGCAGAGCTGGAAGGGACCCACAGGGATCATCAAGTCCAACCCTCAGCCCTGCATAAGACCATTCCCAACAATCCCACCTTGTGCCCCAAAGGATCATCCAAACCCTCCTGGAGCTCTGGCAGTCCAGGGGCTGTGCCCACTGCCCTGGGGAGCCTGGTCAGTGCCCACCACCCTCTGGGGGAAGAACCTTTCCCTGAGATCCAATCTAACCTTGCCCTAACCCAACTCCAGCCATTCCCTGGGTGCTGTCCCTGGTCCCCACACAGCAGAGAACAGTTTTTTCTGCAAATTGTCATTCCAACTTAAAATCTTTCCCAGTTTCCTCCACTGTCAGAAGGGGCATAGGGAGAAGGGGGCAGCCTGAGTGGGATTAATTTTCTCTTTGGGTTTTAAACCAGCACAGGTGTCAAAAGCTAAACCTTACATGGAAAGGACATTCATGACAAGCCAACAGATGCTGAAGAGAAATGAGGCAGACCAAAAATATACTTTAACCCACCACCTAAGATTCCAACTCATGAAAAACACATGCAACATGTGCACACTTCCCCTGGCCAGAACCAGGACAGATCCCAAGTGTGTGACCGTGCATTGCTCTGACCATACTTCTCCCACGTGGAAGCTGCTACAGAGGAGTTTCAGAAGATGTATTCTTTCATTAAGTATCCATCTATTCTTTTGTTAAGAGGCAAATATGTAACAGGTTGATAGATTTGTAGGTATGAGACTATCTGTAGGTGTGTATTGATATTATTTGTGTATATTATAACTTACATATAATATATAATGCAATAGAATTACTCTGCCCCTGTACCTGCAGGGATTTACCCTGGTGATGACTACAGGTAAAACACCCTATTTTACAGTACCTTTTGGGGTTTCTTATTTGTTTAAAAAGTCCCATTTCTGGTACTATCCCTGAACCCCCTTTGGTCATGCTCAGGACAAGGTTCTTCCTAACAAACTATTTCCTTCAGTCTGGCCAAATGGCTCCCAAAAATCCCAGGAAGCCCTGGGCACATGGCCCCAGACACCAAGCAGTTCTTTAATGTGCCTTTTCAGTCTGCAGCTCCCCCCAGACAATCTGTTCAGAGTCATATTTAAAATATATTTGTATATATGCAAATATACTATCCCACCTGTGTGCTCTTACAAGACTTAGGAATTTACTAAGTAGATGTTTATCTCCCAATAAGCGCTTTCTGTGCAACTAACATGTGAGGTTCAAAGATGATGCTGTTATGAGAGAAACTATCTTTTGATACAAGATTTTTTTAATCTTTTTTTATCCTGGGCCCTTTTAGATTTTTGTTGCTGCCCTTTATACCAAGGACTTGTTAATAGATGTTTTATGAATTAAAAGTTAATTCCCCTCTGTGTCTCCCTGCCTCCCTTTTCCTTCCCCACACCTGGGCTTTTCGTCAAGTCTTGGTTTCTCACTTTCACCATCTAAATATAATTTAAAAGACATTTTAGGAACAAGGGGAACATAACGAGTTGTTTTTCTCCAGAAAAAGCCTTCCAAAAAATAACACACAATATTTATAGTCTACATTTAAATACCTTAAGTCATTAAGTTACATTTCAGGGACAAAAGTGAAAGCATTCTTAGGCAGTTGTGCATTTTGGGAATGAAAAGGCCCAGTTGGAGGGAAGGGTGTGCTGATGCTTTTTAGCAAAGTAGAGCAGGGCAGGTCAGAACATCCCAGGGATTTGTAGGAGCAAGCTTGGGAACTGCTTTGTATTCCATTTCCAGAGGGCAAAAGCAGCACCACCTCCTCCTCCAGTCCAGAATCTGTGAGAGACTGGAGTCAATGATAAAAATGCAGCCAGGATGAGGTTTTTATTCTGTTCCATGTTTTCTTTTTACAGCACCAATTTAACTCATCATTCCTTCTATACTCATTAAGATCTATTTCCGGCTTGAAACCTTTCCTTTAATATCTTGTCCTTGGACAACAGCTGAGTAGGAACATCCTCTCTCAGCCAAATCAATGAAATAATTGCTTTCACTTCCCTGGAACACTTTGTTCCTATTCCACATTTCCTTTAAAAGCTTTTCTGCATTACAGGCATGATGAAACAGATTTCAATTAAAAAAAAAAGTCAAAGGAATGAAATTATTTAAAGAAGCAGAATACTCAGGGGACAAAAATTCATAAATTAGTATAAATTAAACTGGATATTGGAATTGCAAAAAGCAGCTCTCCACCACTGTCTGTTACTTAAATTCTTTAAAATGTACTGTGAAACTGATTTACCATCTAAAACTGTGGAATTCCCTTTTCTTCAGGGAATTAAAGAGTCACTAAAATCAGACCAAAAGACATCCCATTTCTGAGAACAGAGAACACAAATGCTCAACAGTGATAATAGTGATGAACAGCAAGCCCAGCATTTCATTAACACAAAGAGGACATGAACCAAAGTGAGGAAAAAACACACACATATATATATATGTGCGTGTGTGTGAATATATATGCTGCCATCCCAAAGCAGAAGTAGTCTTGAAGAAATATTTTTAAGCTTTTGCACTTGACAAAGCTGAGACAACCAATTAATAATTGTTGCAGTCAAACACATAATTGTTTCTTCCATTTTATGTACCTATTCTCATTTTCTTTCTTTCCACACGTCCTTAAGAAAGGATGGGGGAGGAACACTCCAACAGTCTGTGGACTATAAGTCACTGCTCCTAAACTCTCCAGCTAGTAGAAGAGCATTTTTCATTCCCATTTGTAGCCTCTGCTGATTTGTCAGCCTTCAATTCTTGTCCCTGCCTTAGGCACAGGAGGAAGAATTTGTACTGCTGGCTGAAGAAAAAATGGTATTTATAGGCTGCCCAATGTCCCTGCTGCTCACAGACCTCCAAAAACCAACAGCACTGTCTGGGTGGCACGGGAAGGGGACCTAGAAAAAGGTCAGATTTGTGGGTTGAGATAGAAACCTAAACAAAGAAAAATGTGATGAGATGATCATAATAGAGTGAGAATGGTAAAATATGATTATTCTCACTCTAAAGCCAAAACACAACACTGTACCAGCTACTAAGAAGAAAATTAACCCTATTTCAGCTGAAGCCAGGACAACAGGATTGTATTTATTGATAGTATTCACTGCCGGCTTTTTTGGGGTAATATTTACTGTTTGAAGACAAGAATCTGGGGGTGATAAAAGAATACAGTTAATTTAAAGGGACAGCTCTTCTGGGAAACTATAAAAAACATGCTTACAGCAAGTAAATGACAGATTAATTGCATAACAGGGCAAAATTGTTCACTTGCTTGCTTATTTTAAGTAATTTATGTTGATGGTTTTAAAGTACCTATAATTGCAGCAGAAAGAGATCCTGTTCTACCAAAAGCTGCATTCCACCCTCATCAGCCACTATTGAAAGAGACGCAAGAGAAAGAAAAGAAAGGAAAACAAGAAATAAAGACTGGAAGGAAAGAAAAAAAGAAGAAACAACACACACTCCCCTCCTCCCAACAGCCTAAACAACAGCACATCTTACTTGAAATGACTTACTTTCCATAACACTCACGACTCTCACTGATCAATGAGCCCACAGGCACATCAGCTCCATTTCTGGAGCCAGGTTTTACACACCAGCAAGGCAAGGTGATGCAAGACCAACCACATGAGAAGGATGTGCAGTGCATACCATGACCTGCACTTCTCATCCCCAAAATCAACACATGTAATTAAGCTGGAAAACAAACAGAAAAATATCCAGCTACAAGTCCAAAGGTATTTAGGAGAGAAAAGCTTCCCAACACCTGCCTTTCCTCGCTATTGTGACAGGAATTTCACAGGGAAACAGTGCACTTCAACCACCTGAAAAGTAACAATGGGAACAGGATGCAATGAGGATATTGATATTTTCACACAAGTTTCCAAAACAGGTCTGTCCCTGTGGTGTCCATTTAAAATGAAGTAGAATATCCATTGTGACATTTCCCTTTTTTGTGCATTTGCTTTAAACCAGGAAATATTTGAAAGTGAGCTACAATAAATATATAACCTTCCTTTAACAAAACAACCCAACCAAGAAAGTGAGCTACAATAAACATATAACCTTCCTTTAACAAAACAACCCAACCAAGAAAGTGAGCTACAATAAACATATAACCTTCCTTTAACAACATAACCCGACCAAATAAACAAAATAATCCCCCAAACCCACACACTGCAGTCTTCAAAATTTCTAAATAACTGTTTGACACACTGGAAATCCAACCTTGGAAAAGCTGTTAACAAAGTAAAATTCACAATAAGAAACACATCAGTCTACAAGTCTCTTTCCCTTCCAGCATTCCTTCCAGTCCTGATTCAACCAAAACCACTCATGTACCGAAACAAGACATTCTCATTGGCTCCTCCATCCTTCCAAAGCACTTCCAGCTCTTTGTGTAAGTGCAAGTCCTGCTTTAGAGGCACTTTTAAGGCCCTTGATGGCTCAGCCACGTTTCCCTCCCTTACCGGATCGGAAGCGCTCATCCCTCGAGTTGGTGGAACGGGATTTGGGCTGTTTGGATCCAGCAGCAGTGGCCTGGGAAGAGCCTGGCACTCTGTTCTCTGCTTGCAGGGATGGATCCACACCTGAAAGACAGTTTTATTTCAGTGCATATTCAGCTTTGCCAATAAAACCTCTGCTCCCCAGGTCTATGCTCTTTGGCCACCCTTAACACCTACTCACTTCAGTGGAGCCCTAAGACTGTTCCTTTAAAAAAAGCTCATCTTCTAACTGCATTTTAATCCAATTTAATCTATACCCATGTAACAGAGCAATGCTCAGAAGAGTCACATTTTACAAATATGCTGCAGTTCTCTAATGAAACCTCTGCAGATATTAAGGGCAGAATTACTGTCAGCTTCAGATGTCTAAAAGCTACTGCTGGAATCTAGGTTGGCTGGGTGCTTCAAGTACTCATGAAATCATGGGTAACAAAAATATGAGGAACCAAACCACTCTGCAGCTGTTTCCTCTGCATCTGGATGACCCAGAGCAGATGCTCACCTTCAGGCTGGTTGATGTTCAGGAAGATGAACCTCACCTTTATACTCTAGCACATCAGAAATAAGAAATCAAAGGGGTGGACAGTAACTATCAAATATTCCCCGTTGCTTCTCAATCCCCCAAACAAGAAGACTCCCTGCTGGCTCTTGGTACATCAAGGACTATACAAATTTCAACTAGGAAATTACATTTGCAATTTTATTATACATCTGCACTTAAAAATGCAGTGTGAGAACTCCAATGCAGTTCAGTAAACTTCTCTTGCTCCTGGATGATCTGCTGCACCAAGTTCACTGGGTTTACTCAGCCCTTGTACCACACAGAGCTGAGCACATCTTTCATTTTATTCCTTCCTTCCCTGGAAGAGCTTCTGCCTTCCTACCTGCCCTCAAGTCTTCTGAAAACAATGCATTTGTTTTCAAAATTTGAAAACCACATTTTCAAAATGCAAATCTTTACCAAAAGCAGCTCTCACTGTGCTGAAAACAGCACCCCAGAAGAATCTGGGCCAGTTCCTTTACAAAGAAAGCTCTTTAAAAAGTGAGAATGGGCTCCTCTTTCTCTCATGGGGTTTCTGCTCCCCCCCCTCTGCCTCAAAGTGTGTACCATGAAAGAAACTGGTAATTATTAACAAAACTAGCAATTGTAAGACCTCTCACTAAGACAGAGTCTTGACATTTGAAGTGTAAATTTTCCAACAGCAATTGAATTAAGTATCCCAGTTCTACTTCAACTGATCACAATGAGCTTTCAAATATAATATCCTCAGGATTTTACCATCTTCCTGACAGGATCAATTGGTATACACCAGCTTTCTTAGGAAGGCCTCTGGATGAATGCACTCCAGAATCCCTTTCCCATCCCCTTTGCAGCTGACAGTCAACACCTCTGGATGTGGAAGAAGCCACCTTGAGTTAGCCATGGGTTCAGGGAAGGGGTGTGTGTGTGTATGAGGAAAAATGACCCTAAATCACAGAAAAGGGAAGGAACATTTAATAAATCACACAGATCCAAGTCCAGCTCCAGAGATATGCTCCTGTCTTCTACAATTTGTGATGGAGAAAGAACAAATACATTCTCACCTAACAGTTTTCCTGCTTTCCAAGTAAAGCCTTTTAAGTAGATGACAGTACATGGAACATCAAATGCATTTCCCAGCTGGACAAATTGAGATAGGCCAGAAAGGAAACCCAAGTGTCCTCAGTGGAGAGTGGTGTGGAAACATCACATGCTTCCCTAATATACAGATGCAACACTCCCTGAAACACCTAAGGAGAATTCTGTTTCTAAAAGAAAAGCAGATGGAGTCTGAATTGATTCAACAGATGTGACAGTCACAGAGTGGTGAAGACACTGCAGAATTCTACTTTACATTTCACTCGAACACAAATTTTCCATAACCACAAGCCAACAGTCCAGTGAGATTTGTTGATCTGGAAACAATAAACAACAACTTCAGATTTTGTTAAAAGGATTGAGGCAAGTCATCTCCTCAAAGCTTGAGTCAAAAAAAAAGGAAGCGTCCTCAACTAGAATGCTTATGAAATTTTTAGATAACAGCATATCTACATATTTTTTGTATGCTCCTTGGATGAAGAAGATAACAAAAGAGGAGTAGACTTTGTGTGTGTGCCCCATTTCTTTCCTCCAGGAGGGCTGTGAGTGCCAAGTAGAAAAACAGATGCATGTTCTACTCAATTCCTTACTCTTATCATTTCCAGTCTGGTATTAACTACAGAGCCTTGGAAAAGCAGGACTTGCAAAAGCCCTTTTCCACTTTGTGATCCCATGTTGGGGGGGGAAATAAGCTGGAAAAGGAGCTGACTGGTGTAATCCAACAGCAGATGACAACCTGCATGTAGGATGCTCCTGAGCCACGTGCAACTTGAGCACTGCTGTTTGGCCACACCAGCAGTGGGAGCAGGAGGAGCAGGGAATAGAAGGGACTCCACAAAACCACAGGAATGCATGAAAATTTACCAGGTCCAAAACCAGAACACTCTCCTCCTCCCAAAACTACTGGACAGATTTTTATGAATCAGAGTTACTGTCTATTTTGATGAAATATGCATCAATGAATCTCAGCCACCACTCCGTTTCTTCAGTTTAAGTCTGCCTTTCTGCCTTCTCAAAGAAGGTGGTTTCATATCATAGTGCAAAGACACCAAAGATCAATCTGAAAAACATCACTTTTTGGTTAAAATAGCAAGATAATGCACCTAACTCTTAGGCTACACGATCAGGTGCCAAAAAAAATCCTGTTCCACAAGCTTGGTGAGCTTGTTCATTTATTCTCCTACTATGCAAATCACTACCTTAGCCTTCAAGCTGGATAATTAGGCTACACTCCCTCCATTCATACTGAAACCTTCACAAAAATAACACTGGAAGAGGTATACACTGAAGGCACTTGACCCATGCTGTCCATTTTTAATTTACTCAAAGCTGTCTAGAATGAAGTTGTCTTAAAAAGGTTGCTTGTTCCAACCAACTGAAACAACTCAAGTCTACTGGATGAAATTAAAGGCGGTATTTGATTTATTACTGTATTTTTCCATCCATAAACGCTGGAGAATCAAGACTAACACCAACATTTCTCGAAGTTTTTATTTCTAAAAGCAAAAAAGATTTTAATTTGAGAGCAGTGAAGAATTGCCAGGGCAAAGAAGACTCTGCTGGCACTGCTGGGGAGGGTGGGAAGCTAAAGAAATAATGGCAACAATAAGCATTATGCTTGACAATCTTCCACAACATTTTCGTCTAGTCAAGGAAGTCAATTCCAGCTCACAAGTTTCCACTTGGAGCACATGAAACAATTTTAAGGGCATTATTGCTTTCCATTCAAGGAAGCACAAACAACAGCAAAAAAAATACAAAAGCATCGAAGACACTTGTTATAAATTCAATTAGTCCAAATACAAGCCGGGATTTGGATTCAACCCAACGCAACAGTCTCAGTGAAAATACCCAGAAGCAAGAGACACACTTATTTAGACACTATGGCAAGGCTGGTAAGCAGAACACCTCCACTTCATTAGCCAGAACTTCAGTTCCCAAAATAAGAGTCTATTTTAAACAGCAGCAGTTCAGTCAATCCACTAGTCCAGTCTCCACGCTCGAGGTCTCAAAAGAATGTGCAGTGAGATTTGGCCATAAAGGTGAAACACTAAAAAAGACACCGAGTTGAAAAGGCACATGAATAGCAACCCCTTGATATTTTAAGAAGCTGTGACACTGAAGCTATAAACAGCTTTTTCAACCAGGCCACGTGATCACATTACATTTTTACATACCTCATTTAAACCAATTACACCAAGGTGCAACCAAATGAGCCAATTAAAATTTTGGCCCTACTTTGATCATAGCTATTATACCTATAATATAAAGTAGGAGCAGCATCAAGAAAGGTACTTACACTTTTTTCCTATAGATTATAAATACAAGAAATTATAAAAGACACAAGAGTAAGTTGCACATCCCTTAAAAAAGGAGCTCCAGGTATTAAGTGCTATAGGTATGTAAAACTCATGCCTTTCTACTTGAATGTGAGGCCGAAGCACCCAAAAAAAGGTAAAACCAAAAATCACAGTTATACAGAATCACAAGAGACTGGGAGTGATCTTGAAAGTCCAGCCTTTCAGTTGAAATAAAAAGGATATGTATCCCTGGTAGCAGGAGAAACACTTTTCAGAGACATAAGACAATGAAAATGTAGGAAAAAAAAATACAGGACATGCCAGTCTTAACTAAAACTAGAGCAGGCTTCATCATCATTTTCCTTAAAGGTGAGGAGGAAATTACCACAGTGGCAGAGGATTGTTCCAAGGTAATTCCTATTCAACAAAAGGAACTGCAGACTATCTCACAGGACCCACTGGCTGCTTTCTGAATATCTCAAGTTCGTATTTCATCTTCCATTTTGGTTAAGGTATCTTTGAAATGGTTTCAAGGTGTCTGGAGGATGAGCAGCATTTAGGTAAAGGGCATGGCAAGCACCAAGAAGTTACCAACAGTTTCTATTCGAGTGCAGAGAGAAATTTTCTTCACTTCACGTGACATTTCACTCCCTGAGATGAATATTTTAATGCTCCAAAGTCTTGGCTCTGTCCAGGACTGAGTTAATTTTTGCAGTAGCCAAGAGAAGGCATGGCCAGGACCCTGAGTTATTCTAAATTCCTCCTGCCATTGCCAGGAACCATCAAAAGGTTCCTGAAATGCAACAGTGATGACGATGAAGTATATATAGTATATATCCTATATACAGTGTCTGTGTGTATATATATGTATTATACACAGTATATACAATGTACTATATACTACAGTACATAGGAAAGAAGGGAGCCCAGGATTTGGTGCCCATCAGAACAGGACACTCACTGTAAATGCTTCTTATTTTATCATGTTATTTCTGAGTATTTTTACAGTCCAGCTCTATCCACATTCAAAATCCATCTCTGCCACATGTCTGATGTTGCCCATCACTCAGAAGGTTCACCATGGTTGCCTACAGATATAATTATTGCCTCAGACTTTTATCTGAAAATTGCATGCAGAGGTTAACTGAGGAAGCCAATTACTGACTATTAAGTTTTACTTCATTAAAATAATTAACTACTGTTTGAGGTCTGTTGTTACTCAGCACTCAGTTTTAATTTCACACAGTGCATTTGGTTGAATCAGTGAAAGATAATTCATTTTAGTGAGTATTTCCACACAGTTTTATGGTTTCTAAGCAAAATCTTAACTCTCCATCACTGCAGGGTTAGAGTTCTAGAATAGAAAACTGCCTAAAGGAAAGCAACTCCTGAATGGTGATGTGTTCCGCTTAATTTTCCCATTAATTGAAAATGTGCTTTGCAGCCACTTCTCTCTTTTTCTGTTCACCAAGCCCTCTGTGGGGTTATTTAACACTGTCTAGGTAATAATTTGGCTCCCCCCAGATTCAACTGTGCAGCTACCCAACCCATTTTACATGGCATTGAAAGAGCAGAAGTGGACATGGGGCTAGTTTTCAGGTGTTGGAGGATGAGGTCTAACATGGAAAGTTAAATCTAAAATGCTGACATTCATCAGTCTGCAAAAACTTAACGGATAATGAATCTTAAGAATCCTATCAGGAACGCTGCAATCAAATTGCTAATGATAAAAAATTTCTGCAGGCTCAAAGCCTTTGGGACTCCCACACACTAATCTGAGCTACACTGAAGCTGTGTCAATTAACCAGACCCCACACTAGAACTGGGTTAATGGAACATATGTCAGGAAATTGAAATAAGCAGTTAGCTTCATGTTTTAAGCAAACTTTGTCTTTTTGCCAGAGCATCATTCTTTGTGCTCAGAGGCAGACAGCCCATTCATTTTTTTTTTTAGCATATTAAAGCTAGATTCCTGTCAGCTTAATGCTAAACCAAGCAGAAATGGTAAAAAAAAAAATCAGGTAATCTGGTATTTTTTAGAAAATATGGTATCAAGCAAGAAGGATTTCGCTGCCTCATTAAATCATTCCTTAAGCTGATTAGGAAAAACCTGGCTGAGCAAGGAGAAATTTTTAAGCAGCTTGAAATCTACAGGGACCCAGGATCCTTGGTTCAGCCTAGTATCAGACCACAGACAAACCAGGAGACCATGGAGCCCCACTGCCATTTGCTTAGGACAGGCTTTCTTCCAAGCACTGTCCAGGATGTTGAGGTGTTAACCTAGACTGTAAGAAGTCACTTCTGAGCGTAACAGTCCTGAACACCCCCAGTTTGACAGAGAAGCTTCAGTGAAAACCAATTAAAAAAGTGCCATTACCACACTTTTCCTACATGATTTTTTTGCTCCCAAAGCCATCCAACAAGTTGTGAAGGCAGAGTAAATTAAAGGTGATGACAGATTAAACAAGAGACAGAAATACAAAGACATGATCTAGCAGAGGGCATTGGCATTAATTCTTGTGATTGTAAATCCTCAGTCAAAATCCGTACTTCAGCTGGTCTCAGAATGTTTAACTAAGCTGAGTTGGAGCATAGGGAGCTTTGAACAGAAAACTTAGTTCTTGCCAGAAAACTGGTGTAAGGAGGAGAAGTTGTGGCAGGTGAGGACATTTTAAATCTAATGGAAAAGCTAAGGGAAAAGCTACACCTGTTCTTAAAAAAAAACCAAAACCCACACCAAATAAAAACCACAACGATAAAAAGAAACCTTTGCTAAGAACCCCCATGATGAAACACTAGATTATGTTCTGACTGTTCAACAGCACCTCTAACTATTTACAGTGTCTCATTATTGCTTCAATTCATCTTGGTTTTCATCTCATTTTCCCTTATCTTAACCAAAATCTCTCAAACTGTGGGAAAACTGGGGGATTATAGAACACCAAAGCTCAATGGCAGCACAAGAGCTCTAACCCCAAGTGATTTCAGTATCCCAGTATAAAAAGAAATTAAAAAAAAAAAAAGTGGAGTGTTTAGGTTTTGGCCCTGGAAGACAAAGTCTGACAATAAGCAGTTTCGTAAGTAATAGCTCATAATAAAATGTCAGTATTTTGAAGAAACAGAGAGGGTGGAGGGAAGAAGGGGGAAGTGGGGTGAGGCAGAGGGCAAATGCAAAAAAAAAAGCACATTAAAGCATGACAGTGATGACTATTGAGCATTTCCATCTAATGAAAGCAGCCAAGTTGCTTTTAGCAATAACCTTACTAATTTCTAAAGTTGGCTTAAAGTCCCAGATGCAGTTGTCAAACTAAAGTTTGCTGACAAGAATGTTACCATTTAAAATTTGATAAAAAACTTAAAAAAAAACCCCAAAAACTTTAAGGCTTTTCCCTTGCTCTGCACTTCTCTGTAACATCCATTTGCCACTGGTGGTTAGATGCCATATCAAACACTAGTGTAACTTATCCAGTCTATTCAGGGAGAGCTTTTCCATTACACATTTGCACAGATTCAGCACAAAGGGGTGACTTCCATTCAGTTTCTCACCTTGAATTAGTGGTATGTACCGTGCTAACAGCTTTGCCCTCTTCTTTTCATATCCCTTCTGAGTGATGTCTCCTAAAGAAAGGAAGAAAAAAAGAAATCCATGTTATTTGGAAATTCGACATTTAGATCTTTGCTTCAAGCACATTCTTCCAGCAACATAATGGTGAAAGAGTTTAACAAAGCAAACCACATAGGAAAAAAACCCCAAACTATTAAAAAAGGCACTAATTACACCTATATGGACTCAGTAAAACAATCTACCTCTGGCCAGGTAGAACCCCTTTTTCTCAGTCAGATTTTACACAGGAAAGTTCTTAGTCTGTATTTTAAAATGTTTCTCAATACTTTCCTTAACCCATAAAGGTGGAGTTTGTTATTTTGCTTAATATTCTGTTTCCTGAAATATCCATCTCCCCCCTACATCAGAGAACTCTGCTAACAGACACAAAGTCACTTCAACTCTACCATCCCCAACCTCCACCCAAGTGAATATACAACATTTAAAGCTACTGACAAGTGTGCCAAAATAAGCAATGGGTGCTCAAAGACACTGTTAAAACAGGTAAGGAAAAAAAAAAGCACATCCTGCACTCCTTCAATCCTTGCAGGTATTTCAAACTACAATCAGCTTTTACCCATAAATCTGTGTAAAGATTTCACATAAAATTTCGACACAACACAGAAATGACTATTTTTCTTGAGCAGAAAAGTTTTTTGCAGAAGAGATACATATATATAATTATATCAAAATGAGAATGGGATCAAAACAAAACACTACACCACAAACACCCAAGTAGATTTGTCTGCCTGGGAATAGCTGGTCAAAATGACAAATTACACTTTTTAAGAAGAAAGAAAAAGGCTGTCAGGAGAGAGGCAACGTTTTCAGTTACGGAGGGGAAAAAAAACCCAATTCAACAGACAAGAAGCAGCAGCAGGAAGAGTTTATCTTAAAGCAGAAGTCACTTGGAAGCCTAAAGCTCAGCAAATTCTTTAAGGACCCAAACTGTACCTTACAGTCTGCCATGGTGTAAGCCCAGCGAGGACAGCAATTGTCACAGCTCCAGAAATCCTTGACATCACCTTTAAACCACCCAGCTCAGCCCCTGCTGGGAGCACCCGACGGGACACAGGATCACAAGGCAGGGTTGAAAAGACAGGTTCATTTGAACCCGAGTGCTTCCAACTCTGCCACCTCACTGCACTCAGAAATTCTCTGATCCTGCTGGAATGCTGACTTGAAGGACTGTCCCTGAGTGAGGTTAAGACAAGGACAAAGTCAGGAGCATCTCTGTTGCCTTCTGCAGCCCATGGTGGGTCGGGCTGTGCTGCCCAGCCAGGCTGGGCTTTGTTCCTTCCTCCAAAGCCTGGGGGTGGGCTGCTCCTGACAAATGCTACCCCAAAGCCTCAGGGGGATTAACCCATCATATGGGGTTCTTTGTGATCCCTCACTTCTTCCTAAAGGAGCTGCTTGGCCACATCTGGTGACGCCAGGGCCACAGCTGCTGTCATGGAGCCTCACTTTCTCCGGAGCTGCTGGATTACACAAAGGCAATCTGGGGTTCCACGGCCTCAGCAGAGCAGCTGGGGAGCCTGCAAAGAGCCAGGCACTGGGCTGAGCTGTCAGAGCTCTGCCAGGAATACATCTTTGCTTGAAATAGCTGACGGATTATACAACATATATTGTGAAATACGTCAGAGGCTCCAAGAAAATTCATCTAGGCATTTCTTAAAATGATCTACAGAAAGTGTATTCTCCATTGGAGCATATCAGAATCTCTCATGCAGCTTCCCCAAATCTACCCAGGCACGGATCTATTCCACAGTGTTATTTATTAGCACTAAAGCTAACAGAACCTTAATGCCAAACTCACTAAACAGTGCTGAGGGTGACTCTGTGAGAGTCTCGCTCTTGCTAAAGGTAAGAAAATGACTACCAATTGGCAGAGGTCAAGAGCAGAGACATTTCCAAACGAGCTGACTGTGCATTAAACGGGGATGAACACAATCTGCATTCACTGTGCGAGATGAAACCTTTAAGAACTGCACAGTTTGGTCACTGGTGAGCACAGTCACAACCTCAGGGCCCTGAACTCTTGACAAGTCATCACAGAAATCTTTGCCAGTTCCTTCAGTACAAAGTCAAGGGCACAAGAACATTGGCTTCTGCCTGCAGGTGTGGCTCCAGGATAACAAGGAAAGGAAGGCAATTTGCCAGTGTAAAACATAATTCACCTGTCACCTGTGGAAGTAACTAAAGCACATCCCCCCCATGTCCCTAGGATAGGCTGTCACTGTATTTGAAAAGCTGGCAGAGTTGGAAGAATTAATTCAGCAAGAATCATTGCTAATTCTATCTACCTCTTAAACAATCTCGACAAATATTTTTGTAATACCAAGAAATCGTTTCACCTAACCTGTAATAAGGACAGCAAAACCATCTAAAGAACAATCTTTGTTACAAAAATCTCGAGGATGCTGTTCCCTCAAACACAGCTGTGAGAACTGCAGTAAACAGAGACTGAAAACAAATCCACGCTCCTATAAATACGTTTACCTCTTCAGAAAGATGCATTTACAGCTGACAAGGCTTCAGAAAGCCCATGCTAACTGTTATCAACACGTAAAGACTGTTCTCAATATGTAAAATATTGAAAGTGGAGGGAGCATGGCAGTAGGATAAAGTTGTTCATAAAGGGGCTGATGCACAGCAGCAGCCACGTGTCACTCCTGCAATGAAGACTCAGTCATTATATAAGTCAGATCTCAATTCTCAGTTGCATATGATACATCTCAAGCCATGCCAGAGACCCTTTGTTACCCAACTTGGACTGCTAAAGTGTGGCATTTGTTACACCCCCGTGGGAGCCAATACTGGTTCCCAATACACAACCACAGAAAATTAAGAGTTGGAAAGAACCTCTGAGAGAGAAAGAAGAAGGTGTGGCACCAAAATACATCAGGATGATTGCATTTATGCCTAAACTCACAGTCACAAATGGAAATCCCAGTGCAGCCAAGCCCACTACACCAAGAACCCTGAAGAAGAAATATCACGTCAAGCCTTCTCTCTGGAATTGCTGAATTTGTGGGTGAGAGGACTAACCCCAGAAGTGTAAGGTTATGTGTGATCTCATGTGCATGAGTACAGAGGTGAGAAGTGCCACACTATCCAGGAAAGGAGGGAAAGCAAGAGACACTGAGAGGTCACAGTCCTCACTGGGATTAGAGGGCAGAGCTGACAGGATTAACTGAGGTATTATTGGCTTGAAGAAAACACCACCACCAAAACCTTATTACTCATAGAAAGTTTAGTGGACTTGTCACAGAATCATCCCAGAATGGTTTGGCTTGGAAGTGACCTTAAAGCTCATCCCAACCCCTGTCATGGGCAGGGACACCTTCCATTAGCCCAAGCCCTGTCCAGCCTGGCCTTGGACACTTCCAGGGATCCAGGGGCAGCCACAGCTGTTCTGGGCAGAGAAGTTCTCTTACTCTCTTTCCCAGATCATCATGCAGCCTACACTGACTGTTGAAATACATTTGAAGCCTTGACCTACCAAATATTTGGAAAGATATAGTCACTCCCCAAGGCTGAAGGCATATCCCATAAGAACATGGAATGTGACAGGGTTGAAATGGGACCTTGTGAAAAGTCTCTGAACAAAAATCAACTACCAAAATACAAACCCTTTAAGAGAAATTGTAGAAACATTGGAAAGGAAGGGAGAAGATTAAGAAAAAATGGCAGGAATTAAACACTAAAGAAAACTGGAAGTGTTTTGGGACAGATTTTCTCCTCATTCACACCCGTGAGCTTCAAGCAGGGACACACACAGGTGTCCCAATAAAAGATTCTGACAGTGACAGTTCACAATCGTTTTTACTAACCCTCAGGCTTTAATCACCACCTAACTAGGAACCAGAATAACTCTCCCAAACCTATTACTAGTGCTCATTTCAAGCTCTGGTTAGCTGCTAGATGTTCTCCCAGACACCACACTCGCTTGTGTAAATCAGGTAAAAGTCCATCTGATCAACAGGGAAGAAAAAAAACTAGAAGATGGAAATCCCTACTTGCAATCAAAGAAAGGGGTTGAGATCTTCAAACTATACAGCAGCCAACAACTGCTGCCATCCCTGAGATACAGGCTCTGGTAGGTCTGTGCCTACAACATCTGGAAGGTCGATCCATACCTTAATTTAGTTGGCAGATGATGAGCTAAGTGAAGTGTGAAAACATCTTGATTGTAATCTTTCATATTACAGGAATCTGTTTAAAATGGAAATCAGTGACATCTGATCATTCCATATGGTGATGTGCTCGAATAACTTATGACAAATTCTATTCCAAAGATCCTGTCTGAAACATGCTGAGAGCACCACGATGCCTTTGAAGCAGCATTAGAAGTTTAGCACAACTTGAAAATGTATGTTATTGGTAATTCTTAATTTGCAGCAGGACTTTCATCCCTCTCAGAGAATTTAAGTTATCAAAGTACAAAACTTGTCTTCATGCAAAAGCAATAGTATGGAAATACCCAACTACTTAAATGAAGAGTTTCATTAGACCTTTGCACAGGCAACACAACCACTGAAACATCAAGTTCTAGAAACAAGGCAAATATTGACCACCTAATTGTGTGTTTCTTAACGACAGGAGGGGAAGGAATTTTACCAATATGCTAACAGCAGAAAACTCCATCTTCCACTTTGTGCACAGCTACACAATGGGACCATCTATTTTACACCACCACTAACTGCCTAATAAATTATACAATGGAGTATCAAAACTAATATATTTAGTCTGATAAACCATTAGGAGTTTTGCAAGCGGGAAAGAAATGCTAAATGTTAGAATTAGAAAATTCTGTATTGTGACACGTGTTGCCTTTTCACTTCGAAGCTGCAGAGCAAAGATAAAGCAGGACAAAGGCACCACTTGTATTTACAAACTAAAAAAGCCAAGGTGAGCGAAGCATGCAGCCCTGAGAGGATGTGCACAGGCAGTGCAGCCCACGTTATTTGTTCTGTACAACCCACACTTGTGAACTGGGCATTTACACTGGGAAAAGAGAGAGTTGCTCCTTTTGAACTCGGGAGCTGCCTGGGCTTTAACGCTGACTTGCTTCATCTGCCAGGACTCAACATTTAACAGGGGAAAAGGTTGAATAATTGGATCACCAAAGCAGCCTTAGCAGCAGTTTCCAGGCTCAGTTAAGCCCCATTATTGAATTGTTCTTCCACTGCTGCAGCAAATCCTTAAGCTGGACCCACAGGGAGACAGGAAAAGCTCCAACTCCACCATTTCCCTTCTCTGCCATGGGGGCTCCCTGCAGAACACAGAGCCAGACTGACAGATGCCAGCTCTGTGTACACCTGTAGGGGAACAACATCTACCAAACCAGCTACAGCTCTCACTTCTCACCATTATAGGCACCATTAATGCTACCACTCCCTTAAAGAAGCTGAGGAAAGCCACATCCACAGGGAGGGAGTGATGGGAATCATCTGGTCCACAGGGAAACACTGTCTGCTCCCACAAAAGCGAACAAAAGAAGTTGGAAAAAGACAGATTAGGAGTGGTCAGGCAGAACAATGAACGGGATCTTTTAAAATTCAAGGCAAAGATAATTCTCTGACACAGCAATTTTGATAAGATACCAAAATGAAAAGCTTTAGAAAGAATGCTGTTATGCATGCAATGTGAATCCCTTTAAACACCATTATGAAAACGCTATTTTAAAATAACCAAAATCCCAGTGTACTGTAGAGATGAAAATATTCAGAGGTTCTTTTGTTGGTTCCTGGATCCATCAAGGATACAATATCAAAGTAGAATAACTGGCTGGTATGTACTAACCAACCATTATAATGAATGAGGCCAGAAATAATTGCATAAACCAAGTCATTCCGTGGTTGCCCAAAAGACTCTGTGAAAACTGCCCCCAAAGATGCCAATCTAGATACAATCAGATATAGAAACGGGGGACCCATAAAGAAAAAACCTTTCTAAAGTACATTTTAGGAACAAACACAACACACATCCCTCTCCAGTAGATACTTACAGGATAGAGAGAACCTTCTATGTATAATTCAGTTAAAATAACGAATCACAGCACAGAATTCGTACTTAACTGGGTAATAAATGCCTTGTATCACAGTTCCTTGCCTCGAGAAATGTGTGTGTAAAAATAAGAGGATATATGCCCCATTTAATGCTCTTTGAAGGTGTTAAGTTGTAACTCCCTCTTTCATCCAAACAACGATTTTTTTCCTTTCACATCCTTCACGCGCTCATTACATAAGGCACAGTGATTAATTAGCACTTCAGACTACTAAATTGGTATGAATTTCTAATTTTTTTCTCTCTCCACTAATACCCATGAAGGCACCTGGATGGAGCTGAAGATGTTTTCCAGGCAACTGAGCTTTTCATATTTACTATTTGCAAAAAGCTCATATTCCAACTGGGGTAACAACCACAGAGATGCAATTTAGGCACGATGCAGCAAAAAGACTGAAGCCACCTGATCCAGAAACCTGTGACCACGGGAAGATCCAACTCATTTATCAGGCCATGAAAAGCATTTAAAAACCCACCAGCAGACCCCAAAACACTCAAACTGCAGAATGACACTCAAAACTCAGAGCACATTCAAAACACAGAAAGAGAAGGCAAGTGACCTGCAATGTCTACTCTGTACACAATTTATTTCAGTTTGTAAACTGTGAAACTTTTTCAGTAGGTTTCTAAGTTTTCGTTTCTGGTCTGATTAATTTCCTGACACATCATACCCTCACAGCAAAATTTTATGGTGAATGCAGACATTGACTTTTAAAAATAAAATGTTAGTGTATTTTTAAAAAAGTCTTTATCAGTACTTATGCTAAAGCTACAAAATGACACAATACAATCTAATTTTACTAAGGAATAACTAATATATTGGACAAAATGATCACAAGCAGATGAAGTGATTCAGAGATCCTGGCTGAACTACAAAATGATAAACTGAAAGGCAAAAAAAGAACCAGCTGAATTATTCACAGGAGCAGGAGGCAAAGCAAGCCAGCTGGTGCACACAAACATCCTCATGGCAGGAGAAAAAAACCCCATCAATCTCTATTAGGATGGTTTGGTGCCTGCACACTTGGGAAGCCCCAGCATGGGTCCCTGTGGTGGCTAAAGTTATTTACAATTTATTTCTAGCTGCAACACTGCTTATGAAGGGCATTTTCTGGTGAGTGAAGCTCTCCCTGAACGGCAATGACAAAATGCTGAGCAGGGAAGCCGGACCAGACAACCCACTGTGGTCCTTTCCAACCTGACCCTTTCCTTGACTTCTCCAAGTGCACTTTTCCCTCATTTATCTGGTGGGAGCCAAAGGAAAGCCACGCCTGGGGGTTGCAGTCCGGCAGCTGTCTGAGGTTCAATGGAACATGCAGCTCTCATGCTGCTGCCAAGGAGGGGCTAATTAGCAGTATTTCCTACAAAGGCAGGTTTGTTAAAACCTTATTTGTGAAATGCATCTTTACTGCGTCAAGTCTGGAACAAGAGTAATTTTGATAGCAGTTGCTTAAGGACAAGGCATGTTAGGGGGACAAAGTGAACCCACTCCAGCCCAAAACAAAACAAACGTGTTCCCAGAACAATCCATGCAGTGATAACCATAATCAAAAGTCTGAGAAATACTCTTCTGCAGTAAAAGACCCTTAGTTACCAACATAACAATAATCTGACAGGGCACAGTTTGACAGTACCGAAACTCATCTATTTTTTCTTAGCACTTCTTCCTAAAATTCATGATTGCTGCTTCCCAAAATATGCACATGGATAGGGATGCTGCCCTGCATCTTTTGATCCTGTTATCCATGTATTTGATGGCCCTGCCTCTAAATGTTCTTACCAAGCCACTTGGATATTTACCTTCACTTCTCCTACTGTAAACTAAAACGGTATATTCAATTATCAATTACATGAGCAATACGAAGTGTCTGCAACTGAGCCAAACCTGGGAAACCTACTGAAAATACTGCCATTTGGGAGGTGCTCACACTTATAGAACCACAGAATTACAGAATGGTTTGGGTTGCAAAGGACTTTAAAGCTCATCTCGTTTCAACCTCCTCCTATGGACAGGGACACCTTCCACTAGACCAGGCAATTCATTATAGTTATTATAATGAGTATTGTAATACAAGTAATATTAAAATAGTGTAAATTTTAATTATCACAATAGTAATAGAATTTATAATTCCATTGTTAATGCCATACCACTAAACTGCTCCATGATTCTGTGTGATTCTGTTTCAACATTTTTTAGAATTCTTTTGCCCTTGTTGCTCTTTCGGTTTCAGCAGGTCATATTTTGATGACTTTATCTCACTTGCTTCCAGTTATGTCAAATAAAATTGCTCTAGGTATTACAACCTGCCAAATTATGCCATTGGTTACTTGGTGGCCAATTTCCTACTTTTTTGAGGGAGAAAATGCTGACTAAATACAAATATGGCATTTGAGGACACACTTTAATAGTGAACATGGTTCCACCTGACATCAAACAGCACTTCCACAGCTCCTTAACACTGAGCACTATTAAGTAATTACTAATCTCTTAATCACTTGGAATCTCTTTATTAAAATAAAAAGATTACAAGCAATTCCCTTAAAACAATATTCATCTGTGAACTTTGGAAAGTTCACGTATTTGATACCTGAACAGTGAAGTCCAGGACAACAAACCCATGAGTGCAATGGTACCCAGCACTACCACACTGCTCGGAGGGCCCAAAATTACAGCCCAGACAAACAATTACAGTTACAAAGCCAAACAGAGGCAAACAAAAATATCCCTCGAGCTTGTCCATTCAGCCCAACATAGTCCTTTGCGTGCAAATACTGGGAAAATCTACACGACTACATTTATTTTGCAACAAGACCTCTGACTCATCCAGTGCACTGAAGACACATTGTTCAATGAACAGAACACTGAATAGGTTTGAATTTTGTTTTTTAATTTTTCTGCCAAGACAGAAAAGGCTTCAGAATGCAGGAGCACACCAACAGGAAGGTTGTGGATGGAGGCACAGACTGGGGGTACCTGTGAAGGAGTAGCCACCACCTGTCCCAACCTTTTAATCCTGAAACAGATAAGCTGTATCTGTTTATACTCCAAACAGTCTCGTGTCTCATTCAGACGTGTCATGGTATGAAAAGTCACCTGATCCTAAATTCAGATTTGGTCTGAGTGTGGATTTATTTCAAAAGTACCCCCAGGATCCCCAGCAGTGCCTCTCACTGGTGTTGAAACCTGACGGAGCAGCAAGAACATGTAGGATGCTTGGGACTGGATTCAGTAGAGAAAGCAGGACCATCCAGGAACTTAGAAAAGAATCAACTCAAAACAAAACCCCCAAACCCAAAAAGAGGTGCCAGTGCTTGCACAGAAATCAGTATCTTCAAAGGTAATGCCTGCATCTGCTTTCACCTTGTATAAACTGCATTAGAACAGTTTCCAGATATGTGCAGAATCAAGCAAGTTACTGATAAATTGGTTTTTACTCAACCTCTTGCATTTAAAGGCAGGCAATTGCAAAAGGAAAGTCTCATCAGCAAGGACACTGGGCCTAGTTCAAAGCCATAGGGTCAGACACTTGGAGAAAAGTCCCTTGGCACTGCTACCCCTCCAAATGCTGGGCTACAGAAGCTCTTTTTCAGCTGGATTGAAAGGTTGTGCTAACAGCAGCACATTAGACTGTGGTGGTCTATCATTTATTATTAAAAACAATTGAATTAATTAAACGTAAAATGGTTAGAGCCACTTTAGCAAATCTGTGGGTTTTAAAGGATTATGCTTTTTCCCTTCAAATGCACTTCCAGGCTACACAAGAGCTCCTGGATGGGGATGAAGGGAGAGGGCAACATGACACAGATGACACCCCCAGCACTTCATTCTGCAACACCTGCCCCATCTAAGCTATCTGAACTCCATTTCCAGCACAAGTCACTTATTTAAAACAAACAAACAAACAACCCAAACAAACAAACAAAAAAAAACAACAAAAAAAGAAATATGTTTTTCAGAATCACTTATCAAAAGGATTTTTGATTTTTATACATCTCGCTATTTCTTAAACAACTAATAAAACCTGTATACTGTATTTTTGTGGAAGTACTACAAAGCTATGCAATAAATTACTTTTTAGTGCCACCAGAAAGGATGCAAGTTATAAATATCTAGTTATTTTCCCCCAATATAACAATTACCCCACAACACACAGTTATGATTCAACACCACCTCTTACAGTGGTGATGGTTTCAATTACCACCAGAACTTTGAAGATTTCTGCAGTAAATGGAATATACTAGCATTTTTAAATTGACACTCCCAAATAATGTTTAAATTGTTTGAATAATTGGCTTAAACATTCATGAGACAAAGCCATTCCTGTTCACAACAGAGACATGCTTCAGTGATCCACATTACTTTGCACTGGCATAAAGAAGCCCCTACATTGCTAACACAGAAAATACAGATACTCTTTTAAGAGTTAAGGATTTCAAATAGCTATAATTAGTCCCTTCATTTTAACTGATGATCAGAAGACACTTTAATGGCCTCGCTGCATGTTATAAACAGCTGTGGAATTTTAAATCAATGAAATTCCTGTTAATCTAATATGTAGAAGGGGCTGACGTGCCCTGTACAAATGCAGTTTCACTTCCCTTGCCCATTTATCTAACTAGATTAGGTTTCTCAAGTTCCCCAGTCTTCTCTCTCCACTCTTCATTAAGACCAGCAAAAAAAAACTTCCACCAGAGCTCCTAGCCACTTCTCTGCCATGACTTTTGCTAATTCATGAGCATTTTGCTTTTTATTCCTGGAAAAAATAAGACTCTCCAGCAGTATGGTAAGATACATATACAAATATATATTTTTAAATATATATTGATTTTTCAGTCTAAATTCTGCAATTTTAAACTTGCCAACACTCCCAAACTGCACAGCTTTTCTGATTTTTACATGTGTTTTCTTAGGATGAGCCTTGGTCTGTATGAAAACCACCAAATCCCAATAATCCTCTGTTCTCTACAGTTCTGTGGCTAAACCCTCCTGTGCTTCAGAAATCAGATGTTCCCTCAGAATTCTGTCAGGAACAAAGGCATTTTAGTTTTCTGTAATTATCAACTTTTCCAGTGTACACGACTTAACCCATAAACCATGGGTTTAAAACACTCAAAACCTGACACAAGTTAATTTTAAGTACTTATATATTTCTATTAGATCCTCAAGTGTTCTTTCAACAGCTGGACTGATTAACTCATAAATTTAGGAAGTAATTTTAGTTCCCAAATTCTGAAAGACGCTTAAAGAGTTTAAAATTCTAAAGCTTCCACAGTTGCTACGGTTCCCTTTCCCAAAAATTCTAGAAAGCATCCACAAGAATAAAGACTGAAATTAAGAAATTCTGCTTACTCACGCCAGCCTGCTGCAACTAAAAAACTCTGCAAGTCGCTGCAGTTAGGAAAGAAAAATAGAAAAAGTAATTTAAAAGTCAATACTTTTGTATGATTTTTTTTTATTATTTCTATTTTCAGGCCTCACTTTCACCAGCCCTCAGCGAAGGACCTGCTGGTCAGAATCTCTCCTAATAAATTCACGTGTATTCAGGGCTCACGTGCCATGTGAAAGCCTTGACATCAGAAACTTTCTTGAAACACCTAAAAAAACTAAGATGAGCCAACATTTGTTAATTAGCACCTAAGGAAGGTTAGGAACTAATCAAGCACTGGTTCTCCAAGTGAATGAGCTTTAAAGGTTCTTTCCAACCCAAACTGCTTTGTGAATCTACGCTATGATACGAGAAATAACTGGAATAATGATGCCTCCTGCTTTTATATTTCTTCCAGAAATTTCTCTAGTGAACATACCAATATTTATTTTTTAAATGCTCATGCCAGTTAAGTGCAGACTGCAGAAACCAGCAATTCCATAGAAACTTGAACATATGCTTGAAACCAAATAGGTCACTTATCAGAAAGAAGTCCAAAAACCAGAAAGAAGTCCAAAAACCAAAGATGAGTCTCAAAGGAGTAACACCAACTCCTGTAGGGTTGGCAAATAGATTTCTTTAAAACATAAGTTCCTTTAGCCTTAAAATACAACCCACTGGCATGTACCATGAACATCAATTTAATTGTTTAATTCCATTAGACATATTTCTTCACTGCTATTAAAAATGTCTACAAATCCACAAACCTGCAAAAGTTCCTATTTTATCACCTGGTTTATGGTCTGAAGGTAGTATGTCCATATGATTTTTTCCCTTTTTGAGGGGTGGTGGTGTGTGAGGTGGGGCAGGTCACCTATTCTGGTTTGGGCTTACAAAAATCTCTCTGTTTAAATTAATCTGAACCACATTTTGCTGAAGCTACTTCTACCAATTACACACAACAACAGTAACTTGCACTGAACAGTCAGACTGCCCCCCTAGCCCAACACTAGGCAGTGGCCTTTCCACAGCATCAGGCAGCTATTTCACTGCTGTCATTCCCCCAAATAGAACATCCAGTGAGGAGGACAGCAAAGCTCTCAAGTTTTGCAGTTCCCAGTTTCCCTTATAAAAGGGCATTGAGAACCTACTCCATGTGATGAGCATAATTTTGATAACATCAGTACCACATGAGTCATCAATCTGTGCCACAGTCCCTTCCATCACCCCAGGGAATTATCTCACACCCATTCAGAATGTCTCTTTATTTGGCAGTGCCAACACATGGCTTGTTTGAGCACAGCAAAGTTACCTCTTGCAATGAGTCAGTTCTCTGAGCTCCCCAAACTGCACCAGCTGCACCAACATGTGACTGAAGCCAAAACTGGCCTGACCCAAAGAGGGAACAAACCCAAATAAATGGTAAAAAACAACACTGAAGCACAAGCTTGCCCAATGGAAGATGCAGTGAGGTGCAGCAGGGAACAGGAAACAAGTAATGATCACAAGAACAAGTTGTCAGATATTAGCTATGCACACATTTTCTATGTTTTGAAATAATTGCTCCTGTTTCCCTCTCTGGATGCAGGCCAGGGAACACTGGTCCTGCCAGGGAAGAAGAATCAGCAGTACAGCAGTTTTCTAAGTCCCTACTCAGCCACTGAGTTTGTCCAATCTAATTTATATAGCTTCCATTTCAAATGGCAGTACAAGACTCCATTTATTTCTTACTACTATCTGCCATTTACTGGTTTCACTGAGCATTCTGCTGCTCCTACTCCACGGGCTAAAACCAGCCTGTAATCACCTTTACCATCACAACCACCCTGCTACAACTCTGCAACACAGACTTATCTCACACTTTAAGACCCATACAACTTGCTGGGGCAAAAGTAACACCCACCAGGATTTGCACACAACCATTTCATCGTTAAAATATGATTTATAATCTTAACAGTAGTGTAAGATTAGAATATCGAGCCACAGCTACAAGTAAATACAGAAAATGAGTGTTAAGGAGGGGTTTTGTAGTTCACTCTCTGTACTGCCACAAGCTACTGTTTGTAACGAGGTAAAAAAACCCATCACTGAAAAAGGAAAGGGCAGTAACTCCAGCAATGCCTTTTGTAGATGTTCATTCCATGGTCTCTGGAGCAGCCCTGCCTCCTGTAAACACCTCTGTCACACGTATTCCCAGCACCTGAAGTGCTTCTTTCAGTTAGCAGAATCTAAACATTTTGAAGGGCACCTGAAAGCATCTTTTATTAGGAAGGGAAGAGCCTCATTTGCTAATGATCAGCCTCAGGCACTGATAAATTTATAAACTGGTATCCTGTGGAAATAAAACCAAACCAAATCAGAACAGTGCCAACATCTGCTAAAAGCCAAAGCTGAAGAAAACCATGACTTTGCACTGCTGCTGATACATCTAATCCTGGCTTCACAACTAGGAAAAGCCCAGAATCGTAGATATAATTTGTTCCAACCACTAACTTAATCAGAAGAGATTAAAAAATACCCATTTCCTTAACACATTCCTTCACCTGCCACACGATCACATAGGTTGATTACTATAGCAATGCTTTTAAACAGACCAGTTTATTTAATTATTCATGAAAAGTAACCCAAACCCTCACTAACAAGGTAGGGACAACAACGTGCACTGCCTCAACTCCTATTGCTCCACCTGACAATCCAGCTCTCAACACACTTGCACTACAGCAAGGGGGCAGACCCCCCCCCGAAAAAACCCTCTAGCTCCTGCTAGGAGTGACTCTGGGTTAATCAGCTTGACTGCCAAGAAGTTTCAAGGGCACAAATTTTACTATGCACACGCCTAACCCAAGAGCAGTAGAAATAAGGCCAAGAGCAAGAATTGAGCATCCATCCCAAGTGTAATTCCTACTGTAATTCCTTCATCATCAGCTAGCTGGTTTATACATTTTCAGCTTCTTAGTGGTTGTTACTTACCAAATGAAAACTTGGGTAAAAAAATCAGAAAAAATGCTCCAACCTAAACACTTGCTTTCTTCAAATACCTTTTCTGAAAGAAAAACGTAAGGAAAAACCTTTCCTGAGCTCCCATCCCTGAAACAGTGAATATTCAGTGCAGAAGGAAGTAATTCCCACCAAATTAAACAAACACATCTGAAATGAGAAACTTCAGTTTTGCAAGACAGCATGTAACTGCATTTTTCCTTTTCCTGACCTTGTCTCCTCCCCCTGTGCTCTCACAACATCACCTGTCTGAGAGGCTTTCTTTGCAGCATTCCAGCACTTCCTTAACATTTCCTACTCCTTATAATGTGAGGTGGAAATCTCAGTGTGGGGCTTTGACAGAATTCTGGCTTAATAACAGGAAGCTGAAGCACCTCTAGTTCTATCCAAACCATCTCCCATAGCAGGTTTTCATGTCTCTATAAACAAATACCTTATCTGATAAAACGCTGAGCTGGCTGGTATTTCCCTTGTGTGTGATGAATCCCAGATCTGTGGGACACTAACACATCGACTCTGATTGATGGGAGCTTTTATATTTCAAGTTCTAGAAGGACAAAACACTGCCACAGCCAGCAAGGCCCATGTTTGATTCCAGGCTGGATCTGGCACAGATTGAAGGAACAGCCGTACAGATACAGGCAGACGGTGTGAAAATGTATTTTGGGTATGGATTCATGTTGCAGCTAAGCTGAAGTTTTGGCACCCTCCTTCATCCTTCTGCCCTCAACCCAATCCAGCTCTGAGGCCATCTGGCTATAGCTAGGTAAAAAAAAAAAGAAATAAAAAATATGAGCCACAGTGAATTACAACAAAAAGCCAGAATAAGAGATGATTTACATCTACCTTCATAATATCACAGCACCACCTCTAAGTTCCTCTTCAGTGTCCATAAATAACAAATTCTAGACAGGGCAGATTTTTCTCACATACTAGTGGTATCCAGCAGGAACAGTGAACAAGAAGTCCCTGCTGGTGAAGGGGTGAGGCCCCACTGCATTCCCCAGTTGCTGGAGGTCTCTCCGAGTTTTAAAGGGATGTACACAGAGATAAACAAAGAGAAATGTCTTGGCCCTTTAAAAGGTAACCACTCACAAAGATTAAGAGCTGCTTCTTCCTTCACTGAATTGTAAATTGCAGACACTTGCTACAAGGCACAAGCTTCAACACAGGGAAACAACAACAAAAATCCCTAGACGTGTGAGAAAGTGGTAGAAGGATACAATTAAGTCTTGGATGCTTTAATGATATAGCCACACATTTCAACTTGGTCTCCTGAATTCTGCCCTGCAGAACTGCTTTCTTCAGCCTCTGCACAGGAAAACCATACACTCAGTTTTACTGCACATCATGCTGGGGTAAAACAGCTGGACTCCACGATCTCAGAGGTCTTTTCCAGCCTAAACAATTCTAAGATCTTCGAATTTGGGTCTGCAGTCATCACTTCAAGAAAACTCAGGCAAACACACCAAGTTTATATTCCCTCAAGAGCTACAAACCTTGTGCCAAGAAACTGTCAAATATTTTGATACTTCTTCCAAGGTAAACACACAGGTTCTTAATATTATCAAATGACTGTCATGTAATCTGAGAGGCTGACACGTTTTGCATACTTAAAAAAGGTCTTTCTTCCAATAACAGAACTGGGCAATGCATCTGTAGCTCAGCTGTATGAAATGTCACATGCCCAAGGTGCCTGCTGGATGGCATCTCGCATCTGTGTCATCCTGTTCTTCTTCTTCTTCTGCATTCACATTGCAGAAGAATAGTTTATTCCTTAAAAAAACCCCTCAAACTAACCCAAAGGAAAAAACACCCCAACAGCATTTTTAACTAGCAAATGGAAAAAGAAAAAAGTCACTTCATGTTCTCAAGACTGACAGAGTTTGATTTAGGTATAGGGGAGGGACAGGGAGGTAGAACACAGGACACTGTTTAATCTTATAAAGGTCTATTTACTTCACAAATATGTGCACTTATGATCTTAAGGAAAACTTACTTTTGCACAAGAACACCTTGAAAAAAAGATACTTCATTTAATTTTCCAAAAGCACAAGTTCCTCAACAGTTTTAACAATCCTTGACAAAGCAACATACAAAAGAATACCAAGATTTCTACTCAAAAACAGGGAAGAGATTAAATTAAGCACTGGTTAACTACATCAGAAATCCAAAAGACAACCAAAAAAAGCCCCAAGCAACTACCTGGTCGAGTGTGAAATTCTGCTTTGATTGGAAAGGAAGTTGATGACCCAGCATTCCCAGTTCTCCTGGTTGGGCATTTTCTGTTTCCTCACAGTGATAAAGGTAGCATGCACAGCAGATTAATCCCCTTTTTTCCTAAGCCTCTAAGTGCATCCCCATCACTCCTAAGCTGGAAGTCACAGACAACCAAATAAGACTGGATGTCCTTCTGCAGATCCTCACTGCTCACCAAATTGTTTCATTAGGAAAGTGTAAAGATGCTCTCAGCTAAGACTAGACACCTTGATCATCCTCCTCCCATGTTCCAGAAGGAGGGAAAGAAAAAAGGGGGAGGGAGGGGCAGCAGAATAACACTGATGGAAAAATACAAAAGATGGGGGAGTGGGGACAAGAGTGAAAGGGAAGGCGTGTTACAGAGGAAAACCACGATCAGTCATGTTATTCCAGCCCTACAACAGTGCTTTCCTACATGGTTGCTAATATTTTAGGTCACCTCAACAAGAGGCCCTAAACCACTTCTCACTACCTTCCAAAATACAGGGGAGAAGAGCAAAAAATCTGCTCTGACCATTCAGCACATCAGAAGTGGCAAGAAAACAGGTCAATTTGTTTTACTCTCCTGATGCTGAAGGGTTCAGGAGACTTTGAACCCTTCATGCCACCTCTGGGAACTGCCATCATCTCTTAAATCTCTGGTTTATGAATTAATTCTACTGCAGACAGAGAGATATTTGGATAAAACCTCTGCTGCAGCACATTCCCACAGGTCCTTTTTCAGGAGCACACTTTTCATCTGGAAAAAAAGGACCCCTTGTGTATGGTAACCACAAATGGCTTGCAACAGAAACTACTCCACACCACAAGGAGTTTAGTTTTTAAATAAATAAATAAACCAACCCCCTGCTTCCCTCAGAACACAGCAGGAGTGTTCCAGTGACAAAAGGGGCCTCAGGACAGGAGGCAGGCTGAAGGACATCAGCCAGGTGCTCAGAGCTGCGCTGGGTGGTAACGTGTGAGAACAAGCTCTGTAGGCTTCCTCAGCCCCCATGGGCATTTGGCAAGGCCCAGGTACCAGCACACAATGAACAGTTGCTGCTGGAGAGCCCAGAAATTAAACAAGGAAGATGCTGCAGGTCAAGTTTCACAGACTGCCATCTGTCTCCCCAGTCCCAACAGTTCTTCCCACTGACAGTCTCGGAGCACATTTATTCCCAAGTATTAAAATGACAGCAGAAGACTTCCATAACAGAAAACCTTAACACCAGAAAAAATGTCCAAATACCATGCTTTATCACCAGAGTAATATATGTGAAAGGGTGTGTGTCTCTCCCTCAGTGATTTCACATACACAAATTTAGCACCACTTCAATCCTGACACTGTAAGAAAAGCACTTCAGCTTTTCAGCTCTGACCACTACTTTTAGGTTTTGTAAGAAGGGTATTCTGACCAAAAAAGAAATAAAAAAGGATTATTTTATCAATTTATTTAAAAAACCCCACCCAAACAACTAGACTTATTACAAAAAGTATTTGCTGAAGCATTGCTGGAATATTTGCAGTAGCCAAAAATGTCAGACATTAAATACCTTTAATTGCTTTCAGGAAATCCTTCATAACTGATACCTTCTTCTACTCAGGAATTACCTGCAGTACCTCAAAACATGCCAAAAAGCCCCAACCTCCTCCAAAGGGGAAAAACCCCAAACCACAAAAAAACCCAGAGAAAGCTTCCTTGTCACACACACAAATTCTCCATTTCTTAAATGGGAAACAAAAAACTGGGATCAAATCACATGAGAGTCAGCTTCCAGTCCAGCAGATGTAAACTTCTGCTGGGGAACCAGGGCAACCTGCACCCTGACCACTCCATCCAAACTGCATCATTTGCCACTGAAATTCAACCAGGCTCAGAAGAAACCTAGGGACAACGTGTTGGGAGCTGGAAAATAAACACTCCAAATGAACCAAGAAATAAGGCTGGAATTAAGATGGTAAGCTACAAGACAATACATTTCTATCTCAGGACTAATCCTGTAGCCTGTCTGATGGAGCAGCATTCCCCATCTGGTGGAGTAATGAGACAGATTTGAAATAGCAAAAAAACCTCTTCAGCCTCCTTACAGCAGGTAATCTCTCTGTTTAGTTTCAGCTCAGTTCATAGAACCATTAAGGCTGAAAAAGACCTCCATGATCACAAGTCCAAAATGAGACCTACCTGTAAATTCCTCGCAAACAGAAGAAAACCCAAACATACATATTGAACGTTTAAAGCTGAACAGAAATTCAGACAAAAAAAGTCTTGCACCATTCACATGCTGATCAAACACCACTTCAAAGTCTGTACACCCACATTTTTCTTGCCTCAGCTGTTATCCAGCTTTTACTGAAACCAAACCAAATCGCCCAGCTTCAGCAGATCCAGACAGCAACAAGCACCAGAAATTTCCAAGAAAAGAAACAAATATGTTCTTGTAAGTGCCTGAACTGCTGGCTGAGGGCACTGCCACCACCACCAGGTCTACAAGAAAAGCCAACACAAGCTGGCATCAGGTCCTTGTTGCTACATGGACACACAACACAGATTTATCTTTGAGTACTTCCACTCCTATGTATCTTGTCCTTAGACCAGCAAGGAACAAGTAAAGCATCTTTTGGCACAAATAACCTGGAAGAAGCAAAAAATTACCCAATTCCACACCCCCACAGCTTAAGGGAGTAAAAGTGAAGCTGCTCCAATGTTGCCCTAATCTCTTCAGAAAGAGGTCTTCAAATGTCAGGAGTTGCTCTGGCCCAGAAAGGGCTTTGTGATCTCTCAAGGTTTTCTCTGCTACACAAAACATGCACCTCATTGCATAACCAGCAAATTATAGCTATGTGCCACAGGAAACACTGCAGTAGAAAAACTGGGAAAGCTCTGAAAAGGAAAAGAATAAAAATGAGGAGCCTTTTGCACAACAGAACAGCCAGAAGTTGTTTCAAGGCACGGCTTTCAACTGAAACGTGGTTTCCATGAAAGCACAAATTATACGAGTCACCTTTGTGTCTCAATGAGACCTGCTCTTCCAAATTATCATACCTTAATAAGAGGCAGCATACAAGGACATTTAGAAACACAAAAGTACACATAAATATATGATGCATTATTACAGAACAGTGAAAAACACACTGAAGCTTTTCACATAGAACAGGAAAAGTACATTGATACTTTTCCTACAAAATCTGCACTGCCAGCTGGAATTGTGGGGTTTTTTTAAGAACCATTTATAATCTTAGCTCTCTTTGAGAGCACAGAAGAAAAAACAACACCACCACCCCAACAGTGTTCTATAGTGACTAATAAAAAAGGTGAAGCACTGGAGCTTCACAGTATCCCTGTCAGAATTTGACACAGATCTGCCAGGACTACATGACATCAGAAAGCTGCAGCATCTTACGGGCTTAAGGTAAGCAAGCTTAGTCCACAGATCCATCAGCTGCAACTCAGCTTGGGTGCCAGGCACTGTCTCAAAATCATCCTTATCTCCCAGAGAGGTTGTGGCAAATCTCTAAGTGTGCTTAACAAGATTCACTCAATTTTTTAAAACAAGAAAGAAATCAGTGTTGACATAACAAAGCATCACAGTGGCATCATTCTAGGGTAAGTTTTTGACCCCCCAGCTATTAGTTTTCTAGTACATGAAGAATACAAACAATGCCAATCAAGGGATTAGTATCTTGGAAAAGCAAGGGATCCATAACAGGGCACGCAATTGGAATTGTAGCATGAGCTGGCATTCCATCCCCATCCAAAACTCTTCTCAGCCAAATGCTTTATTTAGGATTTGGAGTTGTCTTTAGAAAGTACCAATGTGCTTGTGTCTCCATTCTTCTCTACATCTAAACAGAAACGCTTTTCCCAACTTTTGCTGTAACAACCTGGGGCAAAATCAAAGGAAAAGATTAATCATCTTCCTGATTTATTTATTTATAGGTGAAAATAATGTAATCAAAGTGAACTGACATTACTCCTGCCTCAGCACACGCACTTCAATTAACAAAGTACACAGACAAATTAGAAAGGAACTTACTCTAACATTTCTTCTTTTCTTTTCCTCCCTTCACACTTCCTCTCCAGTGACACCAATATCCTCCCAAGTACTGACCTTCTCCAACTTGCAGCATATTCAGCGTAAGAAACCTTAGATTGCTATTCCTTCCTCTCCAAGTGAGCAAGTTCTGAGCATTAATGGTGGAGGGACCCATTAAAAGCTGCACATACAAACGCCAAGTGATGGCAGGACACGAGCACATAACTTATTATCAGGTGTTGCAGAACCACTTGCAAGTGCTTCCAAGTCCTTGAGGAAAGGCGGAAGAGGAGTCTCATCTAAGCTCATAAACTAAATCTTCAGAGTGGTCAAGAAATTTGAGCTTACATTACCACTTTATCCAACCACTTCACTAACCCAGCAGCTACACAACACCACACTTTCCATATCAGACCCACTGCACTAGGACAGTTCGCAACCACTCCAGGTGTTTCACAGGTTTAACACACTGCAGGCCCATCTGTTAAAAACCACCCCATCAGCTGAGCAAACACAGAGTCAGGATCTGACCCTGTCTGTCCTGAACAAGTCAGCAAGCACACAGGAAGAGCCACTGTGCCCAGCGTGAGGGCACACGGTGCCAGCTGCACACACAGCAGAGCACGACCTGCAGGAACTACTCTTGCACAAGCACCAGGGCATGCCAGGCAGGCGTGCAGCAACAGGTTACACCTGGGCAACAAAGGTACCCATCCTACACCTTCCTCCTGCCTCTGCACCAGAGGTTCCACACTGGAGGCAAGGACAACACAGCCATGAATTGTTTCCGAAACCACGACCTGAGTCAGATGGTGGGTTTAGGAGAAATAACCCCAGTTTTGCCCACCTGAACATGCTGATTTAAACACTGCAACACCTGAGGAGAGGAGTGAATGCTCCCACCCCCAGAACCAGGGATGGCAGTAACAGGTTTTTAGCCCTTCCATTCCAGTGTGCAGCTTGACAACGTCACTGAGGAAAATTCAGTATCTGCTGCCAGAAAATGCTGCCTCAGTCACCTCTGTCTGCAGGACAAGGAACCAATATGCAAATACATTTTCCCCAGCCCTTCCCTAAGATCACAAGTCTAACTCCCACTGCCTTCAGAGAAGGGCTATTACCACCACACACCAGGCTGGAGGTGGAAGGGAAGGAACGGTACCTTTTCAGGGCTGAAAACTCATAAATGGTCCCAGTGACCCTTTGCCTGGCACTCCATCTTGCCACCTCTGAACAAGGGCTCATTAATGCTCAGGGCTAGAGCCCATCTGCTCTGGGGACAAGCTCAGAGAGCTGGGGGTGCTCACCTGGAGAAGGGAAGGATCCAGGGAGAGCTGAGAGAGAGCCCCTTCCAGTGCCTAAAGGGGCTCCAGGAGAGCTGGAGAGGGACTGGGGAAAAGGCATGGAGGGACAAGACACAGGGAATGGGATCCCAATGCCAGACGAAAGGGATAGATAGGATATTGGGAAGGAACTGCTGGCTGTGAGGGTGGGCAGGCCCTGGCCCAGGTTGGGCAGAGAAGCTGTGGCTGCCCCTGGATCCCTGGAAGTGTCCAGTGCCAGGCTGGAGTACCCTAGGCTATGGAAGGTGTCCCTGCCCACGGCAGGGGGTGGGATGGGGTGGTCTTCAAGGTTCCAACCCAAACCATCCGAGGGAACAACATCACCACACACCACGGGAGCACAAAAACGCCGGATATCACCGAGAGACCCGAACCGAGAGCCTTACCGTTCCGGCCACCGTTACGAGCGGCTATCAAGAATTAATAACAACAAATAAACAAGCAGAACCGGCCTTCCCAGGGCGTCTAGCCCCGCTGTGAGTGCCCATGTGGAAGCGCTCCCTCCTGAGGGGGGGATCCTCCTGCTCCTCCGCCGCTCCCACCGCAGGGCCCGGGGCCGCCCTCTCCCGGCTCCTGGCTCTTCCCTGCCCCCTGTTCCCGGCTCCCCATCCCCTGTTCCATATCCCCCATCCCCTGTTCCATGTCCCCTGTTCCCCCCTCAGCCCCTCGGCCGGATCCCCCGCGGCCTCCGCCGCGCTGCGGGCCCGGCCCCACGGCCCGCCCGAGCCGCGCTCACCCTCGGACAGCTCCAGCTCCAGCTCGGCCAGGCTCTCCCGCACCTCCGGCGGCAGCGGGCCCATGCCCACCCCCGGGGCCGTGCCGGGCTCCAGCGCGCAGCCCCCGCGCTCCGCAGCCATGGCCCGGCAGGCTCCGAGCGGGGCCCGCCCGAGACACCGCCCAGCGCGGCCGCGGCTGGGCCCGGCCCGGCTCCGAGCGGGGAGGAGGAGCAGGAG